>JAQZBX010050858.1:0-19537 GCA_029593785.1 Cabassous unicinctus | reverse complement strand
TATCAGTTAAACATGGGAATAAGCATCAGAATCATGTCTTGTGTTTTCATTATTTAACATTATTCTGGAAATTCTTGCTAATTTCAAGAATATGTAAAACAATAATAAAAGATACAACTATGAGAAAAGACAAGGCAAAAAAATGATAATTTACAACTGATATGGTTGTATACCTAGAACTTCACCACACAAGAAAATCAATGCAAAAAAAGATTAAAATTAATAAGAGAGTCCAGGAAAATTACCAAGTATAAGATCATTTTCTCAGTTGTTTATTTTGGAAGCATTTAAATCCACAAAAACATTGGAAGAATAGTACAATGAATACTTGCTTATTTTTTTGCCAAGATTCAGCAGTTAACATTTTGCCACGTTTGTGCTCTCATTTTTCTCCATACATCTAGACATTTGTATTTCTTATTTCTTTCTCATTTTTTTTCTAAGGCATTTGAGAAGTTGCAGACATTGTAATACTTGATCCCTAAAACTTCAACATGCAACAAAACCAATTTTAAAAGTCAATATTTTATCATATATAAGCAATAACTAGTTAGAAAATATAATGAAAAACATATCCTTTGCAATAGCAACCAAATATTACTGACCTTATTGAGAAGTATGTTGGACCTAAATGAAGAAAAATATAAAAATTTACTGAGATATATAAAAGACAAACTGTATACCTGGATAGAAGATAGCCTATAATAAAATTACCATTTTTCCCGAATTAATTCAAGTTCTCCTGGACAACCAGAGACCACATATACTAGCATTAGAACAAAAGTTGAGCCCAATTTTATCACTACAACTTGTTTGACCATGGACAATGATTTAACTTCTCTGAGATGGCTTTATCATCTATAAAAAAGTCATAAAAACACTGTCTCATAGGGCTACATGAGGATTCCAAGCAACTGACTCAAAGAATATAGTACAATATCCAGACAATGAAGAAAAACTCAATATGTTTTAGAGATCATTATTTATGTCTTTGGAGATTATAATAAATTGGGATCCAAAATAAATTTTAGCTCCAGGTAGGGATTGGTTATAAAAATGTTTAAGTTTAGAAATAAAGAGAGAAATAAACCATATAAAGGAAAATATAAACTAAAATTTGTCAAATCTCTGGAGGATTTTTATCTTAAAAGAGATTGAATAAATTATTAAAAGTATGCTTAGAAGAAATTTGGGAAGAAAGTGTATCCAAACATTAACAACATTTGTCTTTGGGTGGTAGAACTATAGATGATCTTTTTCTTTGTTTAACTTTTCTGCATTTTCCAAAAATGTTATAAGAAGCATAGTTTAATTTTACAATAGAAAAAAGTTTCTGAAAAATAAATCAAAATAGCTATATTAATTGAGAGAAAATTTAGGCTTTAAAAGAAACATTTAAAAATTCTTCAAGAGAGCAGATGTGGCTTAAGCGGTTGAGTTCCCACCTCCCACATGGGAGGTCCTGGGTTCAGTTCCCGGTGCCTCCTGAAGAAATAAAAAACAAACAAAAAGCCAAGCAAACAAAAAATGCCAATTGAGGGAAGCCTATGTGGCTCAGTGGGCTAGCACCAGCTTCCCACATATAAGGTTCTGAGTTCATTCCCCAGCCCCTGGTACCTAAGAAAAAAAAAAGCTTCAGGAGCAAAAAAGCACTTAACTCAGATTATAAGGTGAGCAAGGAGTCAGAAAAGTCTTCACAGAGAAAAGTACACAAGAGCTAATTCTTAAAGAATGAATAAGAAGTGGAAAGAGAATGGAGAAAAGCCACCGCACCTTGGGAATAGCAAGGAATAAGCAGCTACATGGTGCATCACAGGAATGGAGGCTCAGGCACAAGAGAAACTTTCAGCTTTATTACTTAGACAGCACAGAGGGTACAAAAGAGCAGGAGAAGAGATGTATTTCAGGAAATACATTCCATCATGGCCAGACTTCCAAGGAGGCTTATTGCTCTGGTCAGGGGAGGTGGGTGGCAGCTCTTCATGCCCAACCTTGTGTCAGAGGAGGGACACCTGTACTGCCCAAGAGCTGAGTATTTATACAACCCCAGGGGGAGGGAGCCCTGCCACTGATAAGCAACTGAAGCTACTTGTTCCCGGTTTGGCATTCAAGGTACGGTGAGGCCTTGGAAACACACTGAAACATCTGCACATAGTAGAAAAGTGGAGGAGGAATAGGTGAGGGCCGAGCGATGGCCACTAGGCATGCCTGTGACTTCCCCAGCGTATAGTCATTAAGGCAAGAAGGCATGTAGCTTATTTAGAAGCCACAAGCAGTTCACATGACTGCAGCCAAGGACATATTGGGGAGCATGGAAGGGATAAAGGTGAAAGGTCCATGGGACGGACTAGAAGATGATAGACTTACTTGCCACATTAAGGGCTTTGGACTCCCATCTATAGGTAGCAAGGAGCAATATAGTTGTCAGTCGAAAATATTTGGATGCATGCAGAGATGGATGGATGGATGGATGGATGGATGGATGGATGGATGGATGGATGATTTGGTTGAATTTAAGGATTATAAGTTGGTGAGAAATATGATGAGAATGTCATTTTGGAGAAATTTTGCTGACAGCAATGGGAAATACAGAATGGTAGGGAACATGAAGGAAAGACCATGATGAGATCATCATGCAGGCAATAAATGGTAAAGCCTGGTATTGGAAAGAGTGAATCCAACTAGGAGGTTAATCTGTGTGTGCTTGGGACCAAATTATGATGTCAGTCTCCTATCTCTTTCAACTGCCTCTACCTTAATCCTAAAGTATATTTTATCATCACTATTCACTCAGGAAATCTAAGACAGAAACCAACTTATCATTTGTTTTATCTCTTCAACACTTGGACAATGCTTAGCACAATGGAAAGAGAAAAGGTAAGAAGGTAATGCAGAGGGAGCAAAAAAGGAAAAGAAAGGAGAAGGCAAGGGAGGAAAGAGAAAAGACAGTAGAAAAAGAAAGAGGAGAGAAAAATGAGAGAAGGAAAGGAGAGCAGGAAAGAAACAGCTGAGGAAAGTAAATAGAAGCAACTGAAATATTTTTATGGGCAATAAACAGTGATGAATTTTTAGGATATCCATAACTGAACTAACACCTATTCATGCAAAATAAATCTTCAGACATTGTTCATTTATGGTTACTTTATCATTTTCATGTAATTGCTATTAAGATCACTTCTAATGTTAGTCCTTGTATCAATTTATTTTGCTTTCATGGAGTGGCTCGATCAACAGATCAATTTCCTAAATACAGTCAATATACCACTGTAAACTCACATGAACTCCATAGCTGTCTTTGGCTTATAATTACATTGCTCAAGTTTCCAAGTTGTCCTCAGTCCTGGTGCAGCAGCAATCCACTCCCCATTTCAGCCAAAAATGTTACTATGCTTTTTGAATTCTTAAAGAACACAGGTTAATAAATGTATTGAACAATCTGGTCAGTACCAAGGAGGTAACACTGCTATTTATTGCTAAAGTCAATATAATTTGATCTGATACATTTCCATTCACTTAACTATAGATCCTCATTCACAGTGCCAAATATAAACATCTTCTTGCCTGCTGGGAACAGTTATTTGGAAAGATGATGTTTTTATCTATCTGAATAACCAGAGAAGGGAATATAGATCATCTCCTAGGGTAAAAAAAAAAAAAAAAGCAAGTTTTGTTTTCATGAGCTAGGTTGACCACATCATTTGCTAGTGTTGAAAAAGGCCGAGAGCCTAATGAGTAAAATTAAAACTGCTGTTATACGTCAAGAGGTTATTTTTTTATATACAGCACATTTGAGGAGTGTTGTTTATTACAGCTTGGTAAATATTTTTAAAGACTTGTTTTGATGGAAGCTGTGCTTCTTCTAGGAAGAGAGGTTTATGGGGATATTGTAGCAGCCTAGCATATACAAATCAGTAGCATGTATGAGCTGGAAAAAGATAGGCATGAAATTGTACATGACATACAATGAAATGGACAACTTTTGTCATTAAAATTGCATATAGATATCTAAGGGAAGTCACTATTTTTCTTATATCCTGCATATCTAAGATAGTTCTGTATCTCATGTACATGCATGCTCTCAATTAAGAAAACATTACATACAGAATCCTAAATTCACAGAAGATATTTATGCACAATCCAACAGAATTTCTCACGTTACTAAGTTTTTTTTTTTAATAGACAGCTACCTCAGTGCATTTAAAATATTATTTGACGTGCAAATCTGTGGTCTACACGCAATCTATCAAAATCACATCTCCTGGGTAAAATGAGATCTATCTATAAATAGAATTTAAAGAATAGAATCAGAATGAGGTCTACAAAAATATGAAAATAATGAAGCTGCCTTAAAACTTGATCATTTTCAATGCAATACCAATCAAAATTCCAATAGCCTACTTTACAGAAATAGAAAAAGCAATTACCAAATTCACTTGGAAGGGAAAGTGCCGCTGAATAGCCAAAAGCATTCTAAAAAAGAAGAGCAATGTGGGAGGACTTTCACTACCTGAACTTGAAACACATAACAAAGCTACAGTGATCAAAACAGCATGCTATTGGCATAAAGATAGACACATCCATCAGTGGAATAGAATAGAGTTGAGAAATGAACCCTCACCTCTACAGCCACCTGAATTTTGACAAATCTACCAAGTCCACGTTACCAGGACAAAAGTCTCTTCAACAAATGATGCTGGGAGAACTGGTTATCAACCAAAGGAATGAAAGAGGACCCTTATCTCAATTCCTATACAAAATTCAACTCAAATGGATTGTATTAGTCAGGATTCTCTAGGGAAACAGAATCAACAGGAGATACCTGTAAACAATATAAAATTTTATAAAATTCTCTCATGTGACCATGGGGATGCACAAGTCCAAATACCACAGGTAGGCTGCAAACCAGCGGTGTCAATGAAGGTCCTTGATGAGTTCCCAGGAGATGCTGGCTGTCCAAAAGCAAGCTGGAAAATTCTCTCTGAATGCTGAAATCACTTTCCCTTTTAAGACATTCAACTGATTGGTTAAAACTTCACTCAATGCTGATAGCAATCTCATTTGATTGTAGATGTAATCAGCCATCTATGCAATAAAATCACTGATGACTAAAGTCCATAAATGTCCTTGTATTGCAATTAGCCCAGTGCTTGCTTGACCAAACAACTGGATACAATTACTTGGCCAAGTTGACACATTAGCCTAACCATCATATGGATCAAAGACCTAAATATAAAAGCCAGGACCAGAAAACTACTAGAAGAAAATGTAAGAAAATATCTTCCAAATCTTGTGGTAGGTTGTGGTTTCTTGCACAAGCAACAAAAGAAATAATAGGTAAATGGGACCTCCTCAAAATTAAATATTTTTGCACCTCAAAGGACTTTGTCAAAAGGGTGAAAAGATAGCTGACTCAACGGGAGAAAATATTTGGAAATCACATGTCTGATAAAGGTTTAATATCCATGATATATAAAGAGATCCTACAACTCAACAATAAAAAGACAAACTACCGAATTGAAAAATGAGCAAAAGACTTAAATAGACATTTGTCCAAAGAAGAAACACAAATGGTGAAAATACACATGAAAAAAATGTTCATCACTAGCAATTAGTGAAATGCAAATCAAAGCTATAATGAGATATCATTTCACACCTATTAGAATAGCCACTATTAAAAAGACAGAAAACTGCAAATCCTGGAGAGGATGTGGAGAGGTCAGAACATTTATTCACTGTTGATGAGAATGCAGACTGGTACAGCCACTGTGGAGGACTGTTTGGCATTTCCTAAAGAAGGTGAATATAGATTTGCTATCTGACCCAGCAATACCACTACTGAGTATATACCCAGAAGAACCGAGAGTAGTGACATGAGCAGACATCTGCACACCGATGTTCATAGCGGTGTTACTCACAATCGCCAAAAGACAGAAACTACCCAGGTGTCCAGCAACCAATGAATGGATAAGCAAATTGTGGTGTAAACACACAATGGAATATCATGCAGCTGTAAGAAGAAATGAAGTTGTGAAGCAAATGACAACTTGGATGAACCTGGAGGACATTATGTTGACAGAAGTAAGCGAGATACAAAAGGACAAATACTGTATGATTGCACTACTATGAACTAATTATATTGTGTAAACTCATGGAGTTTATTAACTGGAATATAGGTCACTAGAAAATAGAATGAGGACAGAGAATGGAAAGCTGACAGTTAACCTGTGCAGAATTGGTAAAAAGGTTGTTTGTTAATCTTTGGAAATGAATGGAAAAGGTGAAAGCACAATATAGTGTTTGTGACTAGCAGAGCTAGTATATGGGGATGACAGTGGTTGAAAGGGAAAGTCTAAGGTCATGTATATTACTAGAAGGAAAGCTAAAAAATGTAACCTGGGACTGTATAGCATAGTAAAACCTCATGTGAAAGATGAATATGGGTAATATTGCATATATAAAACTATTTCTTTGAAACTGAACAAATGTATGTTAATGGTACAAGATGTTAATATCAGACAAAAAACAAACATTATGCTAAGTGAAAGAAATGAGATACAAGGTACTACATATTGTATGATTCCATTTATATAAAATGTAAATATAAATAAATTTATAAAGATGGAATTATATTAGTGGTTAAGTAGGACTGGGGAAGGGTAGAGGGATTGAGAGGTGACTGCTAAGAGGTGTGGAGTTTTTCTTTTTGTTCTAACATTTTTTGTGGTGATGAATGCACAACACTATGATTATACCAAAAGCCATTGATTGTAAACTTTGGATAGATTGTATGGTATGTAAATATAGCTCAATAAAACTGCTTTTTTTAAAAAAAGGAAAACCAGTGGAAATTTTTTAAAAAACAAAAAAACTTGATCATTTTGGAATTTCAGGAAATAGTCTTGGCCAGTGTATAAGAAAGGCAAGTATTAATTTAAATTTACACATAGAATTCAAAAGAAGTTTGAATATTCTAATCTTACATAATTGAAAGATTGTTGGGTTTTCGGCCAAATTACTGACTACAGGCACAATGGGATGTGAGTTTCCAGACCCATACTGAAAGGTACTTAATTGCTGTGGGACTAATGTAGAGTATTTGAATTGGAACACTTCAAAAAATATTTTTTTAATATACCAGTAGTTCTCAAAGTGTGGTTCTCAGACCAGCAGAATCAGAATAACCTGGGAACTTAGCAGAAATGAAAATTCTCAGGCTGCACCACAGACTTACTAGATCAGAAACTGGGAGCAGAGTCCAGCAGTCTGCATTTTAACAAGCCCTCCAGCTGATTCTGATGCCTGCTGAAGTTTGAGAAGCATTGAAGTAAACCAATAGATTCCTAATATATGCATACATTTGTTTATTGCCTTTGTCATTATTTTCAAACTCTGTTTCTCAGAATTCTGAACGTGTGTGGGAAGAAAAGAGATACAAGGAAAAAATCTATTTTAAAAATATAAAGTTTAAGTTGCCTACACGACCTATGGGTGGAAATGTTTAGTAGGCAGTCGAAATTATACATCCTGAACACAGGAGAGAAAGCAGAACTAATAAGAGGAAGAAGAGAGGGGTAAAAGGAGATGAGAGGGAAGTGGATGTGGCTCAACCGGTTGGGCACCGGCCTACCACATGGGAGGCCCTGGTTTCGGGTCCCAGTGCCTCCTAAAGAAGATACACTGTACCTGCTGCCACGAGCTAGATCCCACACCGCCGCAATGAGCAGACGCTTAAGCAAGCAGATGCCACAAGCCAGCAGACTCCGCAGCCCACAGGGAGCAGATATGGCTCAGGCTGTTGGGCACTTGCCTCCCACGTGGGAGGTACCAGATTTGGTTCCCGGTGCCTCCTGGAGAAGGTGAGTAAAAGCAATGAGCAGACAGATGAGAGAACTATCTGGGGGTAGGGGTAGGGGATAAATTTTTTAAAATAAAGTAAATAAATAAGTCTTTTTTTTAAAAGAAGGAGATGAGAGAAAGAGAAGGAAGAAGGGAGAAAAGAAGAGGGAGATTATTCAGTCAGCTATAAAAGATTCTGCAAAATATTATACAGCAACCAAAATAAATGAATGTATACTATGGATATTTCACAATGCAACAATCTGGATAACATATTAAATTAAAAGAATAAGTCACAAATGACTACATAAAACAATACTGTTTTAAAAGTTAGAAACAACTTAAATAAAATATAGATACATACTTTTTAGAAATATTGCTAGATGGGAAAAAAACATTATAAAAAGCAAAGCAAGAGAACAATGAATACAGGACCTGGCATGTGTTTTTGTCAAGTAGGAAATGACAGAGTGTGGACTGAGGAGGGCCACATAGCCAGATAGAAGTTACTGTCAAGGTCTTTCCTTTGTGTTAAAGGATGGACTCAAGACTGCTTATTATATTAGTTTAAATGACTGACTGTCTAACTCATGGAAGGAAGGAAGGAAAGGAAGGAGGGAAGGAAAGAAAGAAGGGGGCTATGAGTAGACTAATGATGACCAAGGGTTATATGCAATCCATTTTATGCACCTGATGTCCATTAAAAATAATTACAGAGACATAGAATATGTGCTTGAAAACTATCATCAGAATTAATCTTAAAAAAACAATGCATTCTTCATTATAATTATAGTAAGTTTACACAGAAATTTATTATACAGTCTTTGTCCATGAGTTGTCTATATTTATCAAAATAGGAGGAAAAAATGAATAAATTCCAGCCCTAGACAAGATTGGCAAATAAAAAATGTCTTTAAGACCCTGCCATGCCACTTTTTTGGTACCACCTTGCCCTCCTTTATTACCCTATTCCTAGATTTTCAGAGCCCTTTTTCAATCAGGAGTGTGAATGGAGGGACATTGCCATCAGTAACCCAAAATGCAGTTTGTTTGTTCTAACCACCACTATCAGACCTCACCTATTCTGTGTCATGGTGCCCAAGGCCCTTCTGCTGCTGCATAACAATGAGCAACAATTATTTAAACAGACTAAGTAATCCCTGCTAGCTACTGGTTAATGCCTGTCAGAGTGATGGTTTAACCTGGTTGAAATGTACAGCTTTCTGAAAATCCCTGAAGTGACAATAATACTTGGAATTTGGGATTCTGTGGCATGTCATAGAGGAAGATATTTCTGATTAGAGAGACCTTTCTTCAAAGCACACCACCGAAATGACACTCTACCTTACTTCCATGTGAGATTGGCCATATATGTCATTCTCATTTGTACCATGCTTTTCAAAGTGTGTATATAAGTTCTTTTTGGTGATGGAGGCTGAAATGATTAATTCAAGGAAGCTGGACCATGTTGCTACTAAATCACTTATATCCTGTTAAATAATCACATGCCAGTGTAGCCAAGAACATTTTCCCATATTTACTCCTTTTTCCCTTTGGGCCTTAACTGAAAGATTTACAAGATCCTGTTTCTCAAGCGACAGGGAAAAGAAGAGGTTATACTAAATAAATATGCCTTATCTAAACAGATCCAAATTTAGATAAAACATTATTTTAAAACATAGATAGATTAGACTTGCATTTTCTTATTACTCAGGGCAGTGAAATGAGAACTGGATCCTATTAAACTGGATATATGTATATTACCTGATAATACATATAAAGATTTAATTATATTCACTTTCAAAGGAATACCATCTATAAAACAACACAAAATTGTATTCTTAGCTCTCTTGAATCAAATGTCTTTAGGCACTTAAACCATGAATATACCTTTCTCCATTACCCATGAGCAAGAATTCTTTCAGGGTTTGTAATACTTTTCTCCCCACTAATGTAAAGCAAAAATACTAAATGGATTTAGTTCAAGACGGCAAAAGGGAATTTGCCTTTGCACTAAGATCAGATATTCAGGACTCTTGAGAAAGTTATGTACAACCTAAGAATATATTTATAATAGAAATTACTTAGAAATTGGAACCAAGATTTGAAGTGAGATGGTCATGCATTGCTTCCATTAGAGAAAAAAGAAAGGGTGGTCATTTATTCACAGGCACAGATTTGAGTTAGACATCTATAAAAAGTTAATGGGAAGATTCAGAACCTCATAAAAAGCTGTAGAAGAGCATGACCATACACATCCATTTTGTGTGGTGTGCATTAGATGTCTGTATAGGGAAAGGGTGAAAGTCATGCATGTAAAAGGCTACCATTGTTAAATTATATATATTTACCAGCCTGGAAATCCATAATATTTAAGACACCTTAATCTCAATATTTTTGGTGAGAACACTATCAAATGCACTTCAAGAACTCATTGTTAATGTTTAACCATTTTCTTTCTTATTAGAACATAATTTGGAGGAGATGCTGAGGAAATTGGTCCTGAGGTTCAAGGAAATTTAGGCTTTGTCTAACACACTCCTCAAAATTCTTTCAGCCTTGGGAGCAGATGTAGCATGTAGCTCAGTCGTTGAGCACCTGCTTCCCATGTATGAGGTCATGGGTTCAATCCCCAGTACCTCCTAAAAAAAAATGTTCTTCCAGCCTCCATCCACAGCCTGGTTAAAACATCACCCACTTCCAGTTACCAAAATCTATATTAATTATCTATGACTATATAAAATACACCCCAAAACTTGATGTCTTAAAACAACAGACATTTATCTCACTTTTTCTTTTTTTTTAAACAATATTTTGAAGTCTGTCATTCATACATGAACATACATAAACTGTAAGTGTTCAGTAAACATCGTGATCTTACAAAACAAACATGTATAACATCATACAGGGCTCTCACACATCCCGCCCCCCGCCCCCCACAAACACCCTGCATTGTTGTGAAACATTTGTTGACAAATCATGAAAGAGCATCGTCAAAGCATTACTACTAACTATAGTCCATATCTTCCTCCTCTATACATTTTTTAGGGATTTATTTATTTATTTACTTTTATCCACTTTTACCGCCTTTTTTTTACCACCTTAGTTCCTGGTTTTTCGGTACATCTCATCTTGGCTCTCCCTTGTGTCACTCTCCTGTTACGTCATCATCTTGCTGCGTGACTCACGGGGCCTGGCGGCGCACCTGCACACGGGGCCTAGTGGCCCACGCACCTTCTATATTTTTCTTTTTTTTTAATTTTTACTGGGAGGTCCTGGGGGTTGAATCTAGGTCACTCCATATGGGAGACAGATGCTCAATCCCCTGAGCCACATCTGTCCCCCTGCTATATCTCTTAAGGTTGACCAAAGATACCCAAAGTTACAGTCTTTTCCCATACAGGATGGTCGTATAATAAATCAGGCTTAGTTTATAACCAGCATTCTAAAAACCAGGCCTAGGGAGAAAAACTAGGTCTGGGGACACAAGCGTGGTTTCTAATACAGCGAATGTTTAGCCTACCCTGATTACCACAAAATCAGGTCAGCGAGAATATTCGCATTCACTTTTTCTACGATTAGAAATCCAGGCTTGGTTTACCTGGGTCCTTGGCACAGTGTTGCAATCAAGGTACCAGCAGGGCCTGCATCTCACAGCTTGACTGGGAGTTTCTGCTTCCAGCTCACTCACAGCACCAATGGCAGGTTTCAGGTCCTCACTGAGTTGTTGGTCAGAAACATCAATTCCTTGCCACATTGTCCTCTCCATAGTTGAGTCACAACATAGCAGCTTGCTTCCTCCAAGGCAAGGGCGAGAGAGACCATGAGAGAGTGAACAAGCTGCAAGTCACAGCCTTTTTGTAACCTAATATCAGAAGTGATATGTCATCACTTTTGCTGCATTCTATTCTTTAGAGGTAAGTCATGTGGTCCAGCCTACATTCAGAGTGGGGGTTACACAAGGGTATGAATTCCAGGAGGCAGGGATCTTAGGGAGCCATTTTACAGGCTGTCTACTACAGCAGTCTTCCAGTAATGAAAGAATTAGTCACACATTTCTAATTGCCAGAAATTATACAAATTATAGGATAGATGGCATTTGATCCCAGTGATTTGCCTACTACATCTAGATTATGAATCAACTCTATGATGTTGTATCTATAGAGTATAATATGACCATATAAAGGGGATCTAACCAAGTCTAGAAGGTAAAGGACAATCCCCGAAGAAATGGCTTTTATATTAAGACCATAAGGATAAATCACAGTTAGCTAGGCATGTGTGGAGATCCAGTTGAACGAAGAAACAGCTGAATTCAGAAAACAAAAGAAAAAAGAAATAGATTCAGAACTCCATCTGCCTCTCTGCTACCTCTTTTTCATCCTTGTGTTCATCTTTCATGTTGTGAACTATTAACTGATCCTACTAATTTTTAGTGAACTTCTTCCCTTTGATAAAGTGAAAAAGCATAAGCCTTAATAATTTGGAGTCCCAGTGATTTGAACAGGAATAAGAGGAAGAAGGAGGAGGAGGAAGAAGTTGGGGTGGAATAATGAGAAGAGGAAGGAAGAAGAAGAGGACAAGGAGGAGGTGTCGGGGGGAGAAACAAGATAGAAAAGGATGATTCAATGAGCTTCCTCATCTTTATTCCTGAAAGATATTATTCAGGTAGATGTGGGACCCTTTGCAGGGAGAGACGTCAGAGCTTTTCATGGTGAAAAGTCACTGTGGGTTTCACGAAATTTCAATTCATGATCAGTAATACCAAACCAAACTATCAATTAAGAGAGCTATTGGAAATCAGAATTAGAGCCCCTGGCTTGAGTACAAAACAAAAAAAGAAAACAATAGAAACATGACAACAGACCAGCCTTGAGAATGAGGAAAAAAAAAAAAAGTATCATAGGTCACAAAAGTGGAGAAGTTACATAAAATAAAAAAAAGTCCAGTGATTCCAGGTCCTTGGAGATGGAGAGAATGTCTGAGGGTCTTACACATTTGTCTGCACCTGCTTCTATTATTTTAGGTGTTGTTATCTCTGCCTCACAGGTGAGATCCTTCTTGTTCAGGCTGCTTGCTTCTACACAGAGTTCTGTGATACAGAAAGAAATTTCTGAATGGATGGGCTATGTAGTCAAAAGAGGAATGTATACATTTAAAAGTCTTTTCCTCTCTACTTGGACACTAGTCATCTTGAAGCATGAAGGATATGGACATATTTGCTTTGTTGCTGTTTTTCACTTTCAAAGAGGGAACTAATCAATTTGTACATAAATGGAAAAGACCAAAAAGTGAAAAAATGGTCTTTGTGCATTGTGAACTCATTATGGTGGCTCCTTAATTTGCTGTTATAGTCACTATTTATAGGCTTTTATATGGCTTCCTCTCTCAAATTCATGGTCCCTTGTCAAAAAAAAAAAAAAAAACTTTTCCATTTTTTTCTCAAATACGCATCAAGTTATCAAGCTGAGCTGTCTGAGTTCAAGTATACATAGTCATCACAATTGTGTTACAGGTTTAAAACATGATCTCAGAATACACTTAAAACATTTATTTTACCTGTTCTGCTTGTAGTTGTATCACTTCAAATCATCTTACAAGTTGAATATTTATTCTCCCAATCAACTTTTATTGAGCTCTTGCCTATTATGTACTGAGAATGTTAGATTCTGAGATACAGAGATGAATTGGTCCCAAAACATGTCCTCAAACCAAGACCATTTTCTCATAATGTAAATATCTAATAAATTATAGATCAGGTGTTATTCTTCATGTACCAACTTCATTGAAGGTATGCCATGAGCCAAAATGTTTAGAAAGCTCCAATAATCCTGGAACATGTCCTTCGAGAATATCATCTCCACTATATAGAACTCCTGGAGAGCCATTTCCGTTGTTTTCATTACTATTCCTTGATCTGTAAGATTAAAGTTATCTGGTCGACATATTTGGCAAAGGGCCTCTATGTCCCATACAATATCCTGAATATGACTTTTGCAGGCCAGAATGACTGACACTAGTCTGATTATTTATTCTTTGAAAATGGGAACAGAAGCCCAATCAATTTTTAGATCAGCAATCATGTCATCAGAGGGTGTTGGAGAGAGTTCTGGACAACAAGGTAGTGGTGTAAGATGCCCCAGGGTTCCAATCCCCTATATAATCTTTAAGCAACTAACAAAAACTGGCAGAGCCATCTTCTTCAGAACTCCAGAAAACAGCTAATGGGTTGCAGTAAACGGGTGAGTGGTGAATAAATAAAACACAGTTCTAAAAAACAGTAAGACTAATGCAAGGCGTTAAAATAATAGGATGGTATATGGGAACTCTGCATTTTATGCATGGCTTTTCTGTAAACCTACGACTTTTCTAATTTAAAAAAAAAAAACCATGAGAAGTTTGTGGCACACTTTGCTGGCACCACCTCAACCCCTCCCCAGCATAGGGGAATAAAAGAAAAAGACAGACAATCAACATAACCAAAAGTTAGTTCTTTGAAAAGATCAATAAAATTAACAAACCTTTAGCTAGACTGCTACAATTGTGTACCAACAAATTAGATAAAGTGAATGAAATGACAAAATTCCTAGAAACATACAATCTACACTGACTCAAAAAGAAAATCTCAACAGACCAATAAAAAATAAAGGGATTAAATATGTCATTTCACAAACCTTCCGACAAAGAGAAGTCCAAGACCAGATGGCTTCACTGGTGAACTTTACCAAACCTTTCAAAAAGAATCAACACCAATCATGCTCAAACTCTTCCAAAAAAAAATTGAAAAGGAGGAAACACTTCCTTACTCATACTATGAGGCCAAAATCACCATAATACCAAAGCCTGATAATGACACCACAAGAAAAGAAAATTACAAACCAATATCCCTCATGAATATATATTCAAAAATCGTGGACAAAATACTGGCAAAATGAATCCAACAGCACATAAAAAGAATTATGTACCAAGATCAAGTAGGATTTATCCTCGATATGCAAGGGTGGTTCAAATTAAGAAAATCGAATAATGTAACACACCACATTAATAGAATGAAGGGAAAAAACACATGATCAACCAATTATACAGAAAAGGCCTTTGACAAAACCCAACACCCCCTCTTGATTAAAAAAAAAAAAAAAAGTTTCATAAACTAGGAATAGAAGGAAGCTTCTTCAACATGATAAAGGGAATATATGAAAAACCCACAGCTAACATCATACTCAATACTGAAAGACTGATAACCTTCCCTCTAAGATCAAGAATAAGGCAAGGATGCCCACTGCCACCTCTGCTAGTCAATATTACACTGGAAGTTCTAGCCAGAACAATTAGGCAAGAAAAAGAAATAAAAGGCATCTGGATTAGAAAAGAAGAAGTAAAACTTTCCCTATTTACAGATAACATGACCATATATGCAGAAAACCCTGAAAAATCCACAACAAAGCTTCTAGAGCTAATAAATGAATTCAGCAAAGTGGTGGGGTACAAGATCAACATTTAAAACAGTCATGTTTCTGTACACTAGTAAAGATCAATCTGAAAGGGAAATCAAGAAAAAAATTCAATTTTCAATAGCAACTGAAAGAATCATATATCGTAATCTAGGAAGATTAATGTTAGTAGGAGAACAGCTAATTTTGGCAGTAGATGAGCATTGTGGCTAATATAAATACAGGAATGTTCTTTTACTATAGGGCATTGAGAATGTGGTGAAACATGGGAAAAATATAATTAATATAACTGATGTAATTTATGAACTATAGTTAACAATATTGTAATGTTTTTGTAGCAAAAGCAAAGTTGGTACTATATTAATGCTAAAGGTAAAAATACAAGATGGGGTTTGGTTTTGTGATATTTTAATATGATTAAGTATTTTTTTCTCTTCTTGATTTTTTCTATTAATAAGGAGACCCTGACTATGTCATTTAACTCATCTGTGTTCATCTGTCTATTTTTCTGAATACTCGACCAACAATTGAGTTAGTAATTGGAAATAGATGAAATAAAAGTGCCTGGAAAGAAACATTTAGAAATAATGTTTCCATAACTTGTTGAGCTGCCTTTTTCTGTTAGCTTTTTTGAATTTGAAATAGTTATAAAATCAAATATCTAGAAGTAAATTTAACCAGGCATATAAAGGACTTATACACAGAAAACTACAAAATATTGCTAAAAGAAATCAAAGAAGACATAAATAAAAAGGACATTCCGTGTTCATGGGTTGGAAGACTGGAAGACTAAATACTGTTAAGATGTCAATTCTACCCAAAGTGACTTATAGATTCAACACAATCCAACCAAAATTCAAAAGCCTTACAAAATAGAAAGGCCAATCATCCAATTTATTTAGAAAGGTAGCCAAAACCATCTTATAAAAGAAGAATGAAGTTGGAAGACTCACCCTTCCTGATTTCAAAACTTATTACAGGGGGGCAGATGTGGCTCAAATGGTTGGGCATCCATTTGCCACATGAAGGGACCTGGGTTCTATCCCCAGGACCTCCCGGTAAAATTTAAAAAAACATAGAAGGCGCGTGTGCCACCAGGCCCCACATGCGGGTGTGCCAGGCCCTGCCGAGCCATGTAGCAAGATGATGACATAACAGAAGAGAGACACAGGGAAGAGCCAAGATGAGACGTGCCAAAAAAAACAGGAACTAAGGTGGCGTAGGTGGCAGAATGCCTCTCTCCCACATCGGGGGTTCCCAGGATAGAATCCTGGTGAAGACAGGAGGAGAAGGATGAGAAGAGAGGGCAGGAAACAGACACAGAGAATTGCCCAGTGAATGGACACAAAACAGCAAACGGGGAGGGGGGAGGCTGTAAAATGGATGAAAGTAAATAAATAAATAAATCTTAAAAAGAAAAAAAAACTTTTTACAGAACTACACTATTCAAAACATGGTTCCAGCATAAGGATTAATGGAATCAAATTGAGAGTTTAGAAATAAATTCTCACATCTATGGCCAATTGAGCTTTGACAAAGCTACCAAGGCCACTCAATGGGAAAATTGTCTCTTCAACAAATGGTGCTGGAACAACTGGATATCCATGTGTAAAAGAATGAAAGTGGATCCCTACTTTACCCCATATATGTAAGTTAACTCAAAATGAATCAAAGACCTTAAATATAAGAACCAAAACTATGAAACTCCTAGAAGAAAACATAGGAAAGATCTTCAAGATACTGTGTTAGGTAATGATTTTTTAGACTTTATACCAAAAGCATGAGCAAAAGAAAAAACCAAATAGATAAATGGGACATCATCAAAATTAAAAACTTTTGCACATCAAAGGACTTTGTATTAGTCAGCCAAAGGGGTGCTAATGTGAAATACCAAAAATGGGTTGGTCTTTGTAAAGGGTATTTATTTGGGGAAGAAGTCCACAGTTACCATGCCATAAAGCATAAGTTTCTTCCCTCACCAAAGTCCATTGTCACGTGTTGGAGCAAGACAGCTGCCAACATTTGCCCAGGGTTCAGGCTTCTTGGGTTCCTCTCTTCCCAGGGCTGCGTTTCTCTCCGGGTTTAGCTCCTGTTTCCTCCACAAGGTCAGCTGTAGGCGATCAGGCGAACAGTTCGCTTCTCTTCTCCTGGGGCCTTCTTTCCAACATCAAAGCTGCTTCTCAAAAGACTGCTACTCAAAACTGTTCTTGCCATGCCTTTTATATTTGATTCCGCACCCACCAGGGGGTGGGGCCCAATGCCCTAATCATAACCTAATCATGCCCAGATTAACAGATCAGTTTAAAAGCATGATCCAATTATAGTTTGGAATTCATAATTACATCGAATTGGCCAACGGTTACAGACTTTATCACGAAAGTAAAAAGAAAACTTTCAGAATGGGAGAAAATATTTGGAAACCACATATCCAATAAGGGTTTACAATCCAGAATATATAAAGAAATTCTACAACTCAAAAACAAAAAGACAAACAACCCAATTTTAAAAATGAATAGAATTTCTCCAAAGAAGACATACAAATGACGAATAAGCATGTGAAAAGATGCTCATAATCATTAGCCATTAGGGAAATGTACATCAAAACTACAATGAGATGTCATTTCACACCCACTAGAATGGCTACTGAAAAAAAAAAAAGGAAAATAAGTGTTGGAGAGAATGTGGAGACATAGGAACACTCATTCCTTGTTGATGGGAACATAAAATAGTGCAGCCATGTGGAAAGTAGTTTGGCAGTTCCTCAGAAAGTTAAGTATAGAATTACCATATGACCTAGCAATCTCACCTCTAGGTACATACCCAAAGGAACTGAAAGCTGGGGCTTGAACGATATTTTTACACCGACATTTATAGACATTACTGAAAAATATCAAAATATGGAAATAACCCAAGTGTCCATCAAAAGATGAATGGATAAACAAATTTTGGCATTTACAAACAATGGAATATTATACAACCATAAAAAGGAATGAAGTTCTAATAAATGCAATATCATGGATGAAACTTGAAGACATCATGTCAAGTGAAATAAACCAGTCACAAAAGGACAAATATTGAATTGATCTCACTGATATGAAATAAGTAGAATAAGCAAATTCATAAAGTCAGAAATTAGAATATAGGTTACCAGGTGCTATAGGAGTGGAAATAGGAAATGGGGACTTAATGCTTAATTGGTACAGAGTTCCCATTTGGGGTGATGGAAAAGTTTTAGTAATCAATGCTGGTGATGTTAGCACACCATTGTAACTGTAATTAACAGCTTTGAATTATATATTTGAATGTAGTTAAAGGAGGAAATTTTAGGTTATATATGTTACTAGAATAAACATAGTGTTAAAAACCACCAGACTGTACAACACGAACAATAAACGCTGGTGTAAACTATGGACTATAAACTATACTATTGTTTCATCAATTATAATAAGGTACCACACTAATGGCAAATTGTTAATAATAAGGAAAACGGTGGATGTAAAGGAAGGTATATGGGAACTCTGTATTTTCTGCATGATTTTTCTGTAAACCTACCACTTCTTTATAAAAATTAAAAAGTTTAGGGGAAAAAAAGATATTGGAGAACTTCTCAAGTTATTTTAATTTTCCCAGCACCTGCAATAGACCCAGTCTCCTCATAATGTAAAATGCTAGAGGTTATGTACAGACCATGATACCATTTTCTATTTTTAATCCATTCTTTGTGCAGTGTGGCTCTTATCAGCTAAGCCCTTCAGGTTTCCTCCACTCTACCACTATACTGAGTAATAAACACTACATCAAAAAAGACCACCTGCAGTCTCTTACTGTTTGATTCTAAATCATTGGCCCACTCCTGTCTCTTCAATACTTGTAGTTTTTCCCACATTGTTGAAGCACCCATTTGGGGCCTCATCTAGCCCTCCCGGCCTGACAATCAGCACTGATATATCAGGTGTGGCCCTGGGTTCTCTCCCTGGCTACCCTGCATCAGACTGATTTTAATTGGGCATACTTCGTAACAATCCCCATCTGGCCCAAGTGGTGAAGCCAGAAAATATCTACTGCAGTGTTACTAGAGTGTTCCATAGAGCAGCAATTCTGAGGTATGTTAATGTTTTATCTGGTGGAAATTCTTCTCTTTTCTTTTTTTAAGATTTATTTATTTGTTTACTTTATCTATTTTAACCTTCCCTCCCCACCCACCCCCCATTTTTGCTGTTTTGTGTCCATTCACTGGGCAATTCTCTGTG
>JAQZBX010050857.1:0-19538 GCA_029593785.1 Cabassous unicinctus | reverse complement strand
AGTGAAATGAATTTTTTTCTTCAAATATATGATTGATTTTATCTCAAAGTGATTATTTTAAAAAAAATCCAATTGATGAAATTTCTCAGAACATTTTGATTTGGGGCTGCTGTAAATTAATGATAAAACACTGTGGAAAATATTTTGTTATATAAATTTGATCATATTAACTTGTCTTTTTTTTTTTTTTTTTAAAGATTTATTTATTTTTTTTATTTATTTATCCCCCCTTGCTGCTTGTGCTGCTGTGTCCATTCGCTGCGTGTCCTCTCTGTGTCTGCTTATCTCCCCCTTGCTGTGTGAGGTCTTGCCGCATCAGCCCACGGCGCCTCGCGAGCCAGCCTGCCCTCACAAGGAGGCAAACGGGTGCTCTGTCCATTGCGCCACACCTGCTTCCTGCCATGAGGTTGCTGCATCAGCCCACCACACCGCTCAGGCCCGCGTGCCCTCACAAGGAGGCCTCGGGACGCGAACCCGGGCCTCCCATATGGTAAACGGGGGCTCTATCCACTGAGCCACACCCGCTTCCCTATTAACTTGTCTTATACTGTCATTTTCCTACTTCACACCTCCATTTAAGTGTGTGTGTGAGTATGGGTATGTGTCTAATGTCACTAGTTTGGTTATTGTAGGCATTAAGGAAAACTAGAACCCTTAAATTTTTTTTTTTTTTTTAAGATTTATTTTATTTATATATTTATCCCCTCCCTTGCCACTTGTGCTTGCTATGTCCGTTTGCTGTGCGTTTTTCTGTGTCTGCTTGACTCCCTTTGTTGCATCATCTTGCCGTGTTAGCTCTCTGTGCTGCGTGGGCTGTCAGCTCTCAGCGCTGTGCAGGCCGGCTTGCCTTCACCAGGAGGCTCCAGGAATCGAACCCGGGGCCTCCCATATGGTAGATGGGAGCCCAACCACTTGAGCCACATCTGCTTCCTGAACCCTTAAGATTTTATTCTTTAGTATGCTTATGGACATTAAAACAAAATGAAAAATTATTTCAAGTTTGGTTTATGATAATTTTGTGATTTAAAATTTTTTTGAAAGAACAGCTTTATTCATTATACTTGATACTATGTGAATTATTTTAATCCAGATATTTAATGGGCTTTTAATCAGGTGCCAATCAGTGATGTAATTGTTGGAGGATGTTGTGTTTTATCCTGTTATGTGTCTCTAGATAGTCATTAATTTCTGATCACTGACAGTGTAGAGCACAGCTGATTTTGTGGAATCATATTGTTCTTTTAATGTGTATTTCAGGAGTTTTTAATTTTCTCTGTATTGTCTCCTGCATGTAAGAGAATTTAAAGTATATGTCTTTAGTTTAAGAAAGAGAACTGATTGAAGTAGATAAATATTGAAAGTTGAATGCTTTTTTATAATTAAGTTTCTGGCATAAAAAATATGCTTATGATTTGAAGGCAAAAAAAAAAAAAAATCAAAACAGGATTGTAATTATTTAGGCAACCTGTTAAAAGATAACAAGATATTATTAAATCAAAGTAAAATGTAGAATTTTTAAAAATTAAAACTAACCTATTTTAGAATGGAAAATCATCTAGAATTATGAAAACTAGGATTACATCTCAGTAATAATCTTTTTTGGTGTATATATGTTTTCCTGTATGTATTTTCTTTTCATAAGACATACAAACATTTATTGAATGAATATGCATTTAAAGTATCTGAGGTAAGGGTTCTGTCTTCTTATATTTTATTTCTTCATAATCCTAGGCAATCAGGTGTCTTCTGAGAGCATTTTCTTTTTAGTAAACTTTGTAAATGTTAAATGCTAAAATCAGAGTATACTTCCAAAAAATTAAATCTATAAAAAGTATCAAAATGGTATAGCTAATTATATGGAGAATATTAGTGATACATTGTCAAATTCCTTATCCGCATTTCCTTTAAAGATAAAGTAGTATAATTTTTAAAAAATCTAGTAAAAGTAAAATGCTTTTGATGAAGCTTCTGTGCAATTATAGCTTCATTTTTACAGTTTTTAAGAAAAAAATATTTCCTTGTTTCAACCTTCATTTCTAAAGTACTTACATCCTTTTCTAGCAGAAGAAAAAAGTTGAATCTTGTAACTTTAGAATTGGCAGTACTTCTAGTACTGTAGGTTATTATGCAAATAAGCACAAGCAATAGAATAATCCAACAGTATTACCAGCAATTAAAAAGTTTCTGGAAGTTAGAGGTACTCCACTGATAATCATTGAAGAAAAAATACTCTGATACTTCTTTTTTTAAAACCCAGTTTTTGGTCATTCTTCTAGGACTAAAGGTAATTTAGTATTTGTACTTTGACTAGGTTGCTTGTGTGTTAAGAACATGCTTCTGTAGTGGTAGAAATTGAAAAAGAGAACAGTGACAATCATTTGGGGGCAACCATTTAATCTGTGTTTGTTGGTTACAGAATGAAACAGGTAGTTTGTACATTTTAATGGTTTTGAAAAATGGCTAATAATAGTTCCTTTGAATATTAAGTCATAAATATTAGCAGTAGTAGCATTCTGTGTAGGTTTTTTTTCTTAGTGTGCATAAATTCTCTGATACCTTTTGCTTATTGTAGTGTTTGATGATGGTGATGAGAGAACATTGAGACGCACCTCGCTTTGCCTGAAAGGGGAGAGACATTTTGCAGAGAGTGAGGTAAGGTGACATGGATGAATTGTTTGAGTTGAACAACAGGTACTCATATGCAGGTAAATTTAATTTAATTTATCTTTTTCTTATGCAGACACTTGACCAGCTTCCGTTAACGAATCCAGAGCATTTTGGAACTCCAGTGATTGCAAAGAAGACAAACAGAGGAAGGAGGTCTTCTCTTCCTGTGTGAGTTTTTTTTTTTTCCCCCTATTTACTGGTAACATTAAAATTATAATTTATAATATTAAACAAGTGATTTTTCTAGGATGGCTAAATTTGTTTGGTTAACCATTCCATAGATCTTGTACCTTGGTTAGACATTTTGCTCTGGGAAGACTTGTTCTTAATTATTTTTATTACTTTGTCAAGAATTATCACAACTCCTTTTAAAAAAAAGTTATTTTTGTTTTAAGCTTCTTTGCCAAGTTCCTTAATTGATGTGATAGTTTTCTTATTTTAAGTGAGTACATGATTTAATTTTTTACATTTTTATAAAACATTTCAAACTTAAAAATTGCAAGACTAGTTCAATGAACTCCCATATACTCTTTAGCTAGGTTCACCTATTGTTAATATTTTTGGCCACATTTACTTTACCAGTCCTGTTTATATATACACATATTACCGTTATTTTTAATTTCATGTTAATTATTTTGGTGAACTATTTGAGAGGTAGTTGTAAGCATCATGGCTCTTAACCCCTAAATACTCTACTTAAGAAGAAGGATTTTCTTACATAACCAAACTATGATTATCGGATCCAGGATATTTAACATTGATAAAATACTGTTATCTAATATACAGTCAATATTTCAAATTTTGTCAGTTGTCCCAATAATATCCTTTATAACATACTTTCTCCCCTTCCCTGATTATAAGACCCAGCCTAAGATTGCACAGTAACGTTTAGTTTATATGGTTATTGAATCTCCTTCAGTCTGGAAAAGTTCCTTGGCCTTTTTTTATCTTTCATGACATTGACATTTGTGAAGAGCGCAAGCCAGTTGTTTTGTAGACTGTTCTTCAATATGGGTTTGTCTGATTGTTTCCTCCTCATTATATTCATATTTTACGTTTTTGACAGTAAAATTCTGAGTGATGTGGTGTCCTTCTCAGTGCATGCAAATTAAGAATTACATGTTACCTGTTTGTCTCATAACTGGTGACATTAACTTTGATCACCTGGTTAAGGTGAGCTGCCTGATTTCTCAGTTTTAAGTTATAGTTAATTTTCTCTTTGTAATTTATAAATCATCATTGTGGGGATACTTTTTTTATATTTTT
Source organism: Cabassous unicinctus (assembly GCA_029593785.1). Classification (NCBI taxonomy): domain Eukaryota; kingdom Metazoa; phylum Chordata; class Mammalia; order Cingulata; family Chlamyphoridae; genus Cabassous; species Cabassous unicinctus. Next base: position 15,605 of record JAQZBX010050857.1, on the reverse strand, counting down.
ATTTTTATTTTTATTTTTTAAAAGATACTTAGATTACATAAATGTTACACAAAAATTATAGGGATTCCCATATGCCCCACCTCCCATGCCTCCCACAACCTCCAACATAAACATCTTTCATTAGTGTGGCACATCACCTGCAATGGATATACACACCCTGGGGCTTTGCCACTAAGCATGGACCATAGTTCACATTGTAGACCACACTCTGTCCCACACAGTTCTGCATGTTATATGCTGATGTAAAATGGCCAAATCTGTCATTCCAATGTCACTCAGGATAATTTGTGGGAATACTTTGAGACTATTCAAATATCCTGTTCTCCACAAAATTTTCACTCAGTAGTTTTAGCATCCACTAATAATTCTTGCCTGCATCAATTATGACTGTGATGGTAGCAAAATGATGGTTTTCTCATTTTTCTTTCCTTCTACATTTACTAGTTATTCAGTTATAAGGAAAATCAGTATGGATTCATCAATTCTTATTTTATTCAGTCAGTTATAATCATTATTTGTTTTATTCATTCCGATGCTCAAATTATCCCAGATGTAGCCAGTGGGAGCCTTTTCAGCCTGGTTTTTATGCCTTTTTGATATGTGCTTAGAAATTTTTTAGCGTTTTCTCATTTTCTGACACAAGAAGGTGTTTTAGGTTCATCTTAAATTTTTCCTGCCCACAGCCTTGGAACTGGCCATGTCTCCAAGGGACACGGGTTCCTTTTAGTAGGAAATAATATTTAGAAACCAAGATTCAGTTACTAGATGTATTCATTGTTCAGGGGGTGAACGTTTTTAAAATAATGAAGATGTAAAAAAGCCAAAATCCAAATTGAAAAATAACTCCTAACTTTTAAAAATGGCAAAGCATTGTTGATTAAAAACGTTGGTGGGGAACAGATATAGCTCAGTGGTTGAATGCCTGCTTCCCATGTGTGAGATCCTGGGTTCAATCCCCAGTACCTCCTGAAAAAAAAAAAAAAAAAAAAAAAAATTGGTACAAACCAATCATTTGAAGTGGACCTAAATGGAACCCTAAAAGGACCCTAAATGGAAATCCTGGCTCAGTCACTTACTAGGTAGGTCATTTTACATATAGTATCTCTAATCTTCACAAAATCTGGCAAGATATTAATAATCCCAGTTTAGAGTTGAGGAAAATGGGAATGATACCTTGCCAGTTTTTGTGAGTATTAGATAATGTATGTACAATTATCATTTTGCCATAAGTACTCAGTACATGATATTTATTTAATAAATCATTTATCCTAGGTATTTTATTCATAAGCTAGCCCTATAGACTTTTTTTCTTTAGTTAGAGAAGTTGTGAGCTTATAAAACAATTATGCATAATGTACAGAATTCCCGTACATCACCCCTCACCAAAACTTACATTGTTGTGAAACATGTTACAGATTATGAAACAACATGATCAGATTATTACCACTAATTATAGTCCATAGTGTAAACTTAGTATATTTTTTCCATATACCCCTTATTGTTAACACTATGTATTAGTATTGTACATTTGTTATAGTTCATGAGAGAACACTCTCATATTTGTACTGTTAACCACAGTCCATCTTCCACCACATGGTTCACTGTGTTATGCAGTCCAGTGCCTTGTACATTCTATCCAAAGTGTACACTCAGTGGCTCTCACTTTCATCATAGTCTGCAGTCAGCACCCCAGTAAACCTTCTAATGTTTTCCTTAGTCCAGAAGAAAAATTCCCATACTGCCCCTATTATTGCCCCTTAGTTTTAATATAGTACCTCCTTTGACATTGATACAATGTTACAGTATTGCTGTTATAGTCCATAAGTTACATTAATTGTTTTTTTCACATGCATCACTATATTCTTACCACCTTGTGATAGTGATGTACATTTATTCTAGTTCATAGAAGAACATTCTTGAATTTGTATTATTTGTTTATTTTTATTTTATTTTTTTTAGGTCCTGGGGCCAGGGATTGAACCTGGGACCTCATATGTGGGAAGCTGGTGCTCAACCACTGAGCCACATCAGCTCCCCTGAGTTGGTTTTTTGTTTGTTTGCTTGTTGTTTTATTTGTTTTTTGTTTTTTTAGGGGGCACCCGGAACTGAACCCGGGACCTCCCATGTGGGAAGCTGGCGGTCAACTGTTTGAGCCACATCCATTCCCCCTTGTATTTGTATTATTAACCACAATCCTCATCCACCTCTGGTTTCACTATGTTATTCAGTCCCTAGATTATTCTCTAGCTTTCTTTAAATTGACGTTTAAATCCCTAAGTGTCCCTTTTAGCCACAATCCCATTTATAAACCAGCTGTGTTAGTTATACTTGCTATATGTTACCATCAAATATATCCATTTCTACACTTTTACAGTCAAACTAATTGAAAATTCTACATACACTCTCAGTCCTCATCATGGCTCCTTGTAGACTATAGTCTAGGTTTAACTCCATGTGTTTATTCTTCATATTTAGTTCATTTTAGTGGGACCATAAAATATTTGTCCTTTTGTGTCTGGCTTATTTCACTTAGCATAATGTCCTCAAGGTTCATCCATGTTATCGTAGGTGTCCCAATTTCATTTCTTATAGCAGCATAGTATTTCATCGTATGTATATACCACATTTTATTTATCTGTTCATTGGTTGATGGACATTTGGGTTGTTTCCATCTTTTTAGCACCATAAACTTTTACCAAAAGCTCACTTATACTTATTTTGTCTAAATTTTAATAAGTTCAGTCATATTCTTTCTCAGAGTGCAACAGATTTGAAGAAACAGATAGTGGAATCAGAAGGAAGGATAGGAAAGATTAATAGACACTAACATAGTAGACAAGGACAATAAAAGAGCATTGTGGAGTTTGCCAGCTGATAACTCTATGAAAAGAAATAAAGGAAAAAAACATAAAAAGATAAGAAACTAAACGGGTTTGGGCCATTTAATAAGCAGTAATTACCCTGCGTACTCTAGTAGACCCTGAAAGTAATCTGTATATTGCAGGATGTCTTTAAGAATTTAATTATGAACTCCTTAAGAAGTCAAATGGTAGTTGATAATCATTTATTTAACAAATGGTAATATAGGCTGAAAATGAATATATAAATATTGTCAGTGAAAGGTAACCTTTGTTATCCAGGTAAGATACCTATATAAACCCTCAGGTATTTAAATAAAATCTTTTCAATACCTGTTTGAAAATTGAAGTTATACTATCTGGCATCTGCCATATAAAGGAGAAGGGTGATCTTTTTAAAAAATGTATTTGGCAGAAAAAGTACTTGGTGGTGGTATAATTAGGCATTTCTGCCCTAGCCTGTGGTTGGCATGAGAGCCAAAGTCCAAGTATTCATTAATCTAGTGAAGTGGACTCAGAGTTTATGTTCAGCTCAAGACTGTTTTTGTGGGGCTGGGAAAGTATCTATTTCTTCAATTCCAATGACAATGAAGAGGCAACTACTATAGGAGACTCTAGATTAGAAATTGAATTGTACATATTAAATTCACACCACTCTAACTGTATCAATAACAGTTTATGATAGGGTCATGATAAACTTATTTTAACTTTTAGTACGGAAGATGAAAAGGAAGAGGAAAGTAGTGAAGATGAAGATGAAGATAAGCGACGTCTCAATGATGAATTATTAGGAAAAGTTGTAAGTGTTATATCTACATCTGAGAAGAATGAATGGTATCCTGCTTTGGTAAGTAAAGCTTCATTCCAGAATTAATGAATTTTAAAAGAATTACACAAGTTTAACTTGGACATCATTGCTGATTTTTAAAGAATTGAGCAATCATACTCAGGCAGGCCCAGAATAATTCACTATCTTCTTTTGTTACTCCTTTCCTTTAATTCTCTATAACTAATTATTAGGATCTTTCAGTACTTCCTTCAAAATATGTCCAGTGGCCTATTTTTCGTCTCTATTTCAAAGAAGGCTTTGGAAATGGCAAGTGTTGGGTGGGTTGATAGAGCTAATCTTGCTTCCTTGGGAATGAATGAGAAAAAGGGATGGGTAAGAATTATTTCATAAGAGGATCAGTAATACTTGATAATACCTGTATTCCCTTCCTCTCCTCCTACTCCTCCTTACCTATTTCTTAAGGTTCAGCTCAAGTCCTACTTTCTCTGCAGGGTCTCCCCTAACCACTCTTAAGTATACCAGTATACACCCTCTTCTCTGAGTTTCGATATCACTTTAATAACAGTTTTGGCACAAAATATGTTCCTAATTAGATTATAATCATTTAAAGAGCTGAGGCCATTTTTTAAGGTTTCTATGTGCATGTAAATACATTATTCAATTCTTATATTGTAGATTTTCTTGTATTCTGAAAATCCTTTGAACTCTTTCACTTGTACAGATAGGTACATGGATTTGGATTCAGAATATTTAGGCCAAAGTTTGCCGAGGTCTTTTTTTTTTTTTTTTTTTTTTTTTTTTCTTTAACAAATTCCTTTATTTACTTAACAGATTTACCACTTTTCAGGTGATGTAGACCATGAAAGATGAGTGAGACATGATTCTTAAATTTGATGACTTTATAATCTAATGCGGAGAATAATCCAAATAACTATAATATAAAATGACATATGTTCAATATTGGGACTTCCTGTCTAAAGAGATTACATTTATTTGAAAGAAATCCAGGAAGCCTTCATGATGGTGCTTTTGAACTAAATCTTGAAGGATATACAATTAGTGGCAGAATTTCACTAGAGGACTTTCTTAGAGGAAACAAGATAAGTAAAAGCAGAAAAGAAGGGGATTTGTTCAGGGAACTTTCTGTTGAAGGAATTCATTTTGACCAAAGTATCATATGTGAGTAGAGGAAATCATAGGAAATATGACTAGGACAAGAGTAAGGATTTAGGACATTAAGAATCTTTAAAAGTCCATCTAAAGAATTTGAACATAATTCTGTAGAGAATTTTGCAGAAGAGTGACATTAGTTGAGTTGCATGTTTAGGAATGTTAATGAGTCTGTGATATGTTGGATGGATTGTTGTTGGAAAGACTGGAGGTGGCAGGAATCAGTTTGGAGGCCATTAGGGTAGTTCACAGGTAATTAGGCCTTGGATTGTGCCTGCTTATCCTTTAAGACTTAACCTTATCCCTTTGCTGCCACACCTTTTCCTTTCTCAGGGTGGATTAAATCTTTCTCCTAGGTGTTTTGGTATTATACATGTCTAGTGGTATCACTGTACTTACTCCCCATTGTGTTTAAATATCTTTTGGAATTTGTGTCTCCATTACACTGTTAGGCCAGAGGCAACTATAATATTAGTCTAATAATTACTAGCACTTAGCAAACAAAAAGACATTTACTTTCATCTGTTAAGACGGCTGATGTGACTGTCAAGAATATTTAATTATCTGGATATGTGCTGTCCTATACAATAGCCACGCAACGTAATTAAAATTAAGTAGAACTAAAAATTCAGTTTCTCGGTTGCACTAACCACATTTCAAATGCTCAGCCCCATGTGGCTCATGGCTACTGTATTGGACAGTGCAAATATAGAACATTTCCATCTTTGTATAAAGTTCTATTGATAGTGCTGATTTAGGTTGTAGCAGATGAGCTAATGTTAAGAGTAATGATCAGCAGGAATAGTTCAACAATTTATTATATATAGACTTTAATCTTTTTAAAAAATATTAAGTTCTGTAAAGATATACAGGGCCTAGTTATTTACAAATGATACTGTTAAGACATTGGTTATTTTAGAAGATAAGATATTAAAACATTCCTTGCTTATTTTCTGATTTGTTTTAATTACTAAAATTTGTACATACCCTAGTGAAAAAGGGAACTTGGGTGTTTATTTTAAACAAATAGCCAGATTTCAAAATAGATCCTATGATTCAGGTATATTTTAAAAAATTAAAATATGTCAAATTTTCATTGCAGATCATACATTTTATTTTTTGGGCTATATATTAGTTATTATTTAGCTTAAACTAAATCCTGACTTTTTAAAAAGTAGTAATGATGTAATTTATATTTCATTAAGTATTCATTTTATAATCTAAAAAGTATTCATTTTATAATCTAAAAATTATGGATAAATTAAATATCAAGAATACCAATTTATAAGAAGAAATATAAGGAGATCTTCTTTTTACATAATCATTCATAAATAATGATACTATTCCTTGTAAAATATAATCCCTTTGAGAAGGTAGAGGATCCAGAGTTGTTCATTTTAAAAATATATTCTTTTTCTGAGCAGGCTAAATAGGAATCAATTTGTTCTTATTTTATACTTCAGGTAATATCTCCCAGCTGTAATGATGACATCACAGTGAAAAAAGACCAGTGTTTAGTACGATCATTTACTGATTCCAAATTGTGAGTAATAAACTACTCAATAGTTTACATAGGAGGAAAAAAATTGGAATCTCAATGATAGACCCCCTAAGACATTATTTTTAAAAATCTAATCATTTCATGAACTAAGATGTTTTCTAATGTTTTGACTTTTTGTGATGTAGGTTATTTTTCACTGGTAAATTTTATATAAAAACTGTGAGCAATGTGAGAACAATAAAAAAAAAAGTTTTTAACAAAACATGGTATTGATTTTAATTATAAAAATTCTATATTTGTTTTCATGTGTGCTGTTTCATATAATGAACTGATGCTTATTTTTTCATAGAATTCATGTTACTAGAATAATTATTTTGACTTTTTTCTGATTAAAAATCAAATTTTTATTAACTTTCTCTAATCTCATCTTGGCTTTGTTTCCAAAAGAAACAATGTAAAATTGAAAAATTAAAAAAAAATTTATTACCATATCTCACAATGAGATTTTAAAATATTTTCCTTCTATTAATTTTTTCACTAAAATGAATAATAAATTTAAGAAATATTCAGCACCAAAATAGACATTATTGTCTCTGAGTATTGAAAACATCACTTTGATATAAATTACCCCGTACTGTGTGTCGTAGAATTGTATAGATTGAAATATTGTGAATGTGAGCCTCTCATATTAGTGTACTTCTGAATGTGTGAATCTTTGTAATTAGAATATTAGCTTTGCATCTATTATTTCTTCACCTTTGTTAAGGATTAGGGTATACATGGGTCTTCTTTTTTTAAAAAAAATTACAGGCAACATAAATTTGATGTTTAGGTTTATATTTTTCTATATGTTAACATGGATTATCTAAGTAATCATTGTTATTAAATAAATGGTTCCCCTTCCCATTATTTTTCTCCGTAATTAGTTACTCAATAGCAAGAAAGGACGTCAAGGAAGTAGATATTCTCAATCTACCTGAATCTGACCTCTCTGCTAAACCAGGTAAAATAAGGAAGAATCAGTCTTTCATTTCAAGATGTGGCTCTCTATGGAAGTAGTGACTAAGGACTGAATATTCTCTGGTGCCATTCTCTGGTGTTTGGAGTTGATATCTACTCTTATTTGTTGGTTGTTTCCTAAATGTCTAGATGAGATATTGTATTTGTAGTTTTTAGAAAAGTTTAACTTTTATGGTTTACTTTGGGGCTTCTAACAATATCCCCTAGAGTAACTTGTGAAATATGTTCAAGTTTACAGTATTGTTATATCCTTAAACAACCCTCTGAAATAAGTATTATTAGCATCAGTATTTTTGAAATAGGAAACTTATATTCAGAGAAACCAAGTGCCCTTGGGGTGCAAAGTTTTAATAAGTGACAGCTGAATTTGAATCCAGGCTTTCTGGCATTGAGGATCATGCTTTTTCTTCTTATTATTATTATTGTTATTATTATTATTATTCTATACTGTGAATTCTGTAACAACTGCTGAAGTATATTTTCACTTCTAGGACTGCAGAAAGCAAGTATCTTCTTAAAAAGTAGAGTTGTTCCTGATAATTGGAAAATGGATATAAGTGAAATCCTTGAGTCATCCAGTAGTGATGATGAAGATGGCCCAGCTGAAGAAAATGAAGAAGAGAAGGAAAAAGAGGCCAAAAAGGAAGAAGAGGTGGTAGGTGAAATTTCATGTTTGTAACAAAGACATTTTAATACTCTTTTGAGAAAATAATACCTTCATATATTTCAACTCTGTTTAGAGTATTATTTGCTTCTGTCTTTTTCTAGCTCAACTTGATTTTGAGGTAGTTTATAGCTTAGTGGGAAAATCAAAGTCAATTTTTTCATGGCCATGAAGTTACAAAGATGTACTTTTAGATAAAATAATCTTTTCCAAACAACCAAGGAGGAAAGAAGTACCACTTTTAGGTGTATGACATGTGTTAACTCAATTAAACTACTACCATGTGAAGTAGCTGTTGTTATACCATTTTAAAGGTGAGCATAGTGAGGCTCAAAAAGGTTACGTAACTTTCCAAAGGTGGCTAGCTAAAATGTGGAAAACAGGGATTTGAACCCAGGTCTAGCCTGTCTTAACTTCAGCACCTCACTTCTTTCAAATATTTCACAATATCTCAAGGATAATGGGGATAAAAATCCTTTCCAAACCCAAAGAATATTTAATTTAGCAATATCATTTATAGAAAAGATTTAGATTGTATTTTATAAATGCTAATAGTTTTCTTTGTAATATTGCCATGTCACTTAAAATATGTATATATAAAATTGTAGGAAATAATCCATTGGTGAATACCACATAATTGGTGATGTGAATATTATTGCCTGTTTATTTAGCAGTGTTTTATCATATGGTATATAGTGTCCATTATATTTTTGGTTGTTATGGGGTAGAAGCATTTAGGGGCAAGACAAAGACATTGAGTTTACTAAAAAGAGAACCTATTGAGTATGGAAAACATTCGTCTGCAAAACTGGGGGATGCTTGTTTCTGTTTTAAAGACACAAATATGAATTTACGAAATCAAATGAGTATACTTGTATGTGATGAAGGGCATACGATATTTCTTTTCTTCTACTTCCCCTGCAGTATTTGGTTTTTTTGCACTCTGAAATCAGAATGGCGGTTCATACTTACAGGCTGCCTACAGAGTTGCCATAGTAACATGCTGTTGGTTTTAAGTGAGCATGCTCCGAAAGACAGGAAGGTTTAGCAGAGGCTTGGCAGGTTGCCAATGGAGGTTTGCCAGATGCTTTGAAATGGGCTGTCTTTCTTTTCCTTTCATGTAATGTCTGATTTTTATGTGGAAGAGAATGTAAGTAGTGCTGTCTAACCCTGCGGATGCTATGCCCTAAGAGGGAAAGCAAATATTTGCAAGTCAGACTGAAAAATGTCCACTGTACTGATTAAGTAGAAGGGGAATCTAACCATTTTGCATTTGAAAGAAAATGCAGCATATAGGTAAGACTTTTTTTTTTTTTTTTTTTTTTTTGGTATATATAGTTACCATTTTGATTGCCAAAAGTGGGGTTAAATAAGAATTTTAAGTATTGATGATGTGGCTGATTTGGCAGTATTCATAACCAAGCGTAATTCTTTCTTGTAAAAAAGACAGTAGGAGTCTATTTTTAGGATATCAAAATGAAGGCTATTTTTCTGAAACAAAAGATAGATTTTGAAATGACAATGAGACAGTTTGGCAAAATTCAGGATTTAAAGACTGAATGTTAAATGTGATTTTTGTATTTAATCTGTATTTATTTATTGATTATATGTTTTCAAGGTAAACAGGCCACATTTTCAGGGTGTGAACTGTTGGCAGTCTGGTTTTTGCTTTTTAAATTAACATTTGTTAGGATCCTATAATACCAAATATTGAAAAAAGATTAGTCTGTTTATTTTTGCTAATACTTTTAATTGGTGTCCCTTTCAGAATGCATTTCTCTTACCCTCCCCTCCAAATAAATAAAAACTCTGAAATTTTTAACAAAGAAGGTAAAAAGAGCTTTGTAGTAAGGTTGGAGAGGGTAGATATAAAATCAAGTAAATAGTGCTTTTATTACAAATATTAATTCCACAAATATTATAATGTTTTATCCAAGCTGAGTAAACCTTAGTAGAAAAAAGAATAAAGAACAGAGGCAAAGCTCTGTTGTCTTTTGTTTGCAGGTAATAAGTAAAGAAATTTTAAAAGGTAAGGACCGTTATTACTAAAGTATCTTCTTAAAATGAATTACTTAAATTATGAACTTGTTAAGTAGGTGAACTAGGATTCTTTTCATCTACTGAAAAATAACAGCAAAATTATAAAATTCAGGCACTGATTTACATTATTATTATTATTTTAAATTATTTTTCAGATGGTCAGTTTTGTAGCATATACTTTATTGAATTACTTGGTAGAAACTCTTCTTTTTCTTTTGGACATACATGCACATTTTCTTGAGTGGGATTGTATTTGCTTTAGCAAGAAAATCAGCTGCATTTGTTGCTCTTGGGTTTAAGATTCAATTGCTGAATCATTCTCACTTGTCTTAAACACTAATAATTTTTAAATTTTATACATTGATAAACTCTGAAACACTTTTATCTATGTACAGAAGAGGAAAGAAAAAAAAGGATATGGTATAAAATGAATAAAAATCTGATAATCCAGGGCCTACCTGGCTTAGTCATTACAGGCCTTTACTACAGAAGTGAGGCTAAGCTGTTATATTACATTATAGAAGATCATATTCTTTCCAAAATGTAATGATGATAGCTTTTCATGAAGATTTAATGCTGCCTACAATGATCAAAAAGGTCTTTTATAATATTTTGTAAACCATTATAATACTTAGCCTGTCATTTGGTGTTTATAGTACAGCAAGCAGATTTTATGCAGTAGAATCATACAAGTGTTAGATACTTCTATATTGTTAATGGGCAGTGGGCATTGTTTTTATGTTTGATGCTTTGGGTACCCTAACATAGTTTTAATAAGGGAATTAGAGGTTACATGTCTTTAACATGGAGGAGTATCTTTTTTATTTAATATTATTTTTGAATTTCTAGGTATTATTATTTCAGGATTTGAGTATAAGAAATAAATCTTATACTGTTACTAAGTGGGAAAAGAGTTGAGAATCTGACGGGAAGTAGGTCCTATATATATTGATGACTTTAAATTTTAACTAATTGATAATTATATTGAAAAAAAGCCCTGGAGATTATTTTGGTGGATATTTCTTAAATTTTCTTTTTAGATTAAATTTTAAATTAAATTTTATATTAGAAAAGATATTATGAATTTTGAGTGTTGAAATTGATTGAAAGTCTATATAAACTAAGTAATGATGTCAATTATTCATTTACTCTTGACATATTAACTTTGGATGAATATAAGAGAGTTCTCTAAGGGTAAAATAAATAGATGGTTGTTTAGAAGACTGAATCTCAAGAGGAATTTGTCGAATCTTAGCTTTTCTACCCTTCTGGTTTGCTATAGGTAGGCTTTATGTTTTGGGCCCTTTTAAAAATCTCTCCTAATTTCATATTTAGTAATGAAATTTAGAATTTAATAAGCTTTATAAGAAATGCTCTTTTTAGTTTAGAGGTATCGACATCCATTTCTCCAACCTTGTGAATTTTCTGTACGTCACTATTAAATTTAATGTCTAGGGTTACAGTCCACTGTTAAAAGAAATTATAAGTGCTTGAGGATGTTTTATTCATAGGAACATGGATATAATTTTTTGATGTTTAAATCAAGTGTTATTTATACCTATTAATTTATACCTTTTTGGAGATCATTTATAAAGGAATTTGTCAGTGATCACTCAAGATAACTTTGGGTACAAATGTACAGTGTATATTTTACATACGCAGTAAATATGCTTTATAACTGAGAAAAAAACATGCTAAGTTGGTAAAATTTAAAGAAAAGTGTAATTTAAAAATTTTAGGTATATCTAATAATTGCAACTGCTAATCAAATATTTCTAAGAAGGCTCTGTAAAACTCTGAATAATTGAGAGCTTAACTTGTATTCACATATAACAACCTATTTGCTAAAATTTAGCCTATTAAGTTCTTGGAAACAAAAATAATGTGTTCAGCAAAATCTTTCTTTACAGTGTTAAGGTAAGACTTTAGCCATTTTGGAGTCACCTAACTGAGATTAATGATGATTGCACGTTTGTACACACAAATACAGATATATTTTTAGGAATTTTTAAAAATGGTGGTAAATCATGTGAAAACACTTCTCATGCCAAAGTATTTTATTGTTATGGTAGTATGAGGATTGACTGCTTTTAAAAACTTGGATTTCATAGCATCCAAGCTACTTCTTGGTAATTAAAAGTAAGATGTATGTGCCTTTTCAAATGGGAAATACTATCACTAGTGTCAGTTAACACTGATGTAATACAAGAGTCATGTAATAATTTATTTTAGGTAGGCTGTTGTTAAACTATTTTCTGAAACTATAAAACAGTGTCTTAGCACATAATGAATGTACTATGATATCTTATGTGATCCCTGAACTTTTCTATATCAACAGGGAAGAATGGTGCCACTCTAAATTTTATGATTACCAAGTTTTGCTGGGCCTTTCTTCAACACTAGTCAGTTAGTCAGTTCCATTTTTTAAAATCAAATCATTATCTCCTCCATTAACTCAACAACCCTATTACCACTCCACTACAGCTTCAGAAAGAAGCTAAGAGCTTCAGAGGGGAACATGCTCTAAACCCTCCCTGCCTGCTCTTCTTCCCTCATGTGTTGCAATTGAAAATACATCGTCTTCCTCTGTAAGACCAGTCCCTCATTTTTTTGCTCTCATTCCCTTCTGCCTTTCAGGAAATCTTAAGACTGTTAACTATCTTTATTTTTTCCCCCTTTTGTGCGAAACTGGCATTTTTATTTGCTTTCTGGGATATGTGGAACAATGACAAGAAGTGCTCAAGTGGAAAGAACTGTTTTAAATCTGTGTTTATGTTTCATAGGGTCATATACCCATCAGCTTTTTAAAAAATATATACATCTCTCCCAACTTTCTGGCAATACCACTTTCCCTTCCCAATACTGCCTACTTTCTTCTTCTTAACGGCCAGATTGCTCAGAGTTACATACACTGTTCTATTTCCTGACCTCCCGTTCACTCTTAATTCACTGTAGTGTGGCTTGTTCTGCCACTATAGCTAAAACAAATTTACTAAGATCACCAGTGACCTTAAACAGACTTTTTTGATATATTCAACACATTTTCGTCTTGATCTTATTTAGACTACTTTGTAACGTTAGCACCTTCAACATGCCTACCTTCTTAAAACACTTGACATCCATGCATTACATTTTTTGTTGTTTGTCCTCTTCCTAACTTAATATAATGATGCCAAACATATATCTGCATCAAAGATATCTCTTCTTAGCTCCAGACACTTATGTCAACTTGCCTATTGAGGATTTCTTCTTATCAGTTCTCAAATTCAGTATGTGTAAGACTGCACTCATTTTTACCCTCAATCCTGTCCTTTCCCTCATTGTCCCTAGTTTGGTTGAAAAGAAGCACCATCCACGCAATTGCCCAAGCCAGATATATGGAAGTCATCTTGCTTCCTCCCTCTTTTGTCCCCATATCCAAGGATATACCAAACCTAAATCTTCTACTTACTTGAATAGCTTTCAGATTTGTCCACTTTCCTCTGTTTCTATAACTTGACACTATAGTCCAAGCCACTATCCTCTTTTACCTAGACTAATGCAGTAGCATCCTAACTAGTCTTCCCATGCCCATGCTTGCCCTCCTCCAATCTATTCTGTCTTCTACTACTAAAGTAGTGTTTTTAAAATACCAGATTGGATCATATCATCTTCTTAAAATTTAATTAGGAAATAAGGAAAAAATTAAGTATTAGGTAAAAAATGCTTTAATAAGGAATTTTTTTAACTGAAAATATAAATGTGATTCCTTTAGGAATAAAATAATTTTAGGGAATAGAAATGGTTGTTATTTTTTTCTTGTGGGTAGAAATATTTCTAAAATGTATTGTGTAATACTATCCCTTTCTAAAAGTAGTATACCGAACATTATTTAACCTCATATTTACTCAAGATTTAATTTTTGTATTCTTGTAATACAATGCTGACATGACTCTTAGGTCTTATACCAGGTGACCTATGTCTATTAAGATGGTGAGTTTTTCTTTTGTGTTTCTTTGCTTCTAAAAATCTAGATGCCAACTGTCAGTTTTACATATGATAACTTTCCTGGACAGTTGTTCAGAATTCTACTTAGGCCTCACCTTACTGATACCCTGGAGAGTCGTTTTGACCTTTGAATCACCTGAGTTAATTTAAAGTTTTACTTGCATATTTCACTGTGACAGCAAAATATATCTATGTACCAGAGCATGCATCACCAGTAAGAATGCCTTTTACTATACCACTGCTAAAATATTTCACTTTTGTAAGAGATATAAACAAGTAAAGATGATGGCAACAAATAATTTTTATTTATTCTTGGAGGCTTAGAGGTTTTTAAAATAAGACTGTTAAATAATCTTCACAATATTCTCTGAAGAAGAATGCATATCCATTGAGGAAACTGGGGCTAAGAGAGGTTACGTAGGTTTTACAGACTTTTAAGAAAATTTTCTCTCTTCCTCTGGATTGTAAGATCTATGAAACAGGGAATATCACTTTTGGTTATCTTCCCCTCTCCCCTCTCCTCGCCTCCCCTCCCCTCCCCTCCCCTCCTTCATTTTCTTTCCCCAACAGTATAAATACCCACCAGCTAGGAACATATTAAGCCTTCATTAAATAGTTGCTGAATGAATGAATGAATATGGGCTATGCAGTTATCCTAGCAAATTGCTATCTGAGACAAGGTGTTGGAAAATTTAAGGTTCTAGAAAGTTCACTATGGAGGAACCATGAGATAATGTGTCTAACTTCTCTTCATAATCATCTCTTCTTTTTTTAGGCAATGCACTCTGTAGACAGTCTCATTTTCTTAAATAAATTTGTGAATTTATATATTAATTCTTTTTGGCTTGAGCCAGTTTGGGATACTTTTCTGCCATTTGTAATAAGAGTTATTGACTAATAAAACACCTCCTTCATATCTTGTCACAGTTATTTTAAGTGTCTTTTTACTAATCTTTCCCTATCTCTCCTCCTCCCATACATTCTCTATAGAAAATTTTCAAAAACATAAATGATTCTTGCTAGAAACCCTTTACTGTCTTTTAGTACCTAAAGGCTGAAGTCTAGGCTTTTTAGCATAGACCTTTATAAAAAGCCAGGCTCTGGGGAACGGAGATAGCTCAAGTAGTTGAGCGCCTGCTTCCCATGTACGAGGTCCTGGGTTCAGTCCCCAGTAGCTGTATTAGTCAGGTTCTCTAGGGAAACAGAATCAGCAGGAGATACCTGCAAATAGTATAAGATTTTATAAAATTCTCTTAAAGTGACTGTGGGGATGCACAAGTCCAAATTCCGCAGGCAGGCTGGAAACCAGGGACTCTGGTGAAGGTCCTTGATGAATTCCCAGGAGACGCTGGCTGTCCGAAGTCAAGCTGGAAAATTTTCTCTGAATGCTGAAATCACTTCCCCTTTTAAGGCATTCAACTGATTGGATAAAATGTCACTCATTGCTGAGAGCAATCTCTTTGGTTGATTGCAGATGTAATCAGCAGTCACTGGTGTCTAAAGTCCATAAGTGTCCTTGTATTATAGTTGGCCCAGTGCTTGCTTGACCAAACAACTGGGCGCAATTACCTGGCC
>JAQZBX010050856.1:0-19539 GCA_029593785.1 Cabassous unicinctus | reverse complement strand
GGTTAATATCATCAGCCCTTGCCTTCTCAAGAAATTTTCTCCTCCTAGCTTTAGAACTGCCTGAAAAGCAAGAAGAGCATAAAAATGGACTTGCTGCTGGCTTCTGAATCCCATAACTCTGCATCTCCTGGTCCAAAACAGAGGTGATGGAGCAGCATTTTCCTCACTGTGATAAGCAGGCCTGGAATTCTGCATAAGATGTACTAGGGTCCCAGAAGATGCCAGCCCTGAACTCAGAAGACTCTGGGTCATGGCTACTCCCTTTCTTACCCCAAAGTGGCTGGGTCAGCTCTCTTGTGATAGCTTTTGTTCTCTTAACATTTTGTACCTACATGAAATTTCATTTACCAATGTAGATATACCATTTAGGGATTTGAACTTATTTATTTCTAAAATCATGTTGTTACACAGTTCCCAAAGTCTATGTTTTGGCAATAATCATCCTCAACTTGTGCAAGTTTGGTTTCTGTGTGTGGAATACACTGCCAAGTGTTAAAGTTTTGGGTTCTAAGAATATGTGCATTATAAATTAATTCATATATTTCAGTTGTTCTCTAAATTACTGTACAAAAGCAGTTTCTTTCAAAGTTACACCTGATATAAGTAGGGGAAAAGGGATTAAACCCAGCTTTGTTTCACTTTAATGCCTTTGCACTAAATTGTTAGTGTCGTCTGCCAAATTCTCCATTGCCAATCACCATCCATTCCCTTATTTTCTACTGATCTGTACATGATTTTGGGGAAAAATTGTTATAAAAAGTTGACAGGGACTTTTTATGAGTTCTGATTTTTGTTTTTAATTGCACCTCATAATCGTCAATTCATGACTGTAAAGAATTTAACCTTTGAGGTTTTCAGAACTGATTAAGACAGTTGACCATTAGATGGCACTAACATACAAAATTTATTTGATGGCACTTGAACAGCTGCCAGAGAGGGGTGATTCTTCCCAAACCTGGACCTTTCAGATGCTGCAAGGACCATCAGAAGGGGAAGAGGGCAATGGGAGTGGATACATAGCACTCAAGGTGATGTCTAAGAATCAGCATGGCATGTCTTGGGGTCATAGATTTCCTAGGCACAGAACTTCTAACAACAGTATTTTACATTTTCTATGGCTAGGAGATATCAGAAACAATTTTTGTAGGGTGTGCAAAACAGATCAGCTTTAAATGGATAAGAAGCACTTATTTGGGCTATTTTTTAAACCAATTGGACTTGTAAGGATTTGAGTTTTGCATTGGGGTGGGTATTTTTGGAGGCTAATGTGCCCCAGGCTGCTGTGAAGAACTGAAGAACACACAGTAACAGAGGGGCCATCTTTGGCTTATTTATGTAAGCCACTTCCATCATGACCATCATGACCACACTTCCATCATGACCTTTCCTCTTTATTTCTCTGTTCACTATCTCTTCCTTTGGAATAATATTCCAGTCACCTGTGAGCTCTTCACCCAAAACACAAAATAGGTTTTTGATATTGTTTAATTATCAACTTCAAATACAGAGGCCTAGGATAACCAATCCCTGTGTTTAATTTCTCTCATTTCTGCCCCATTCAAATCTCAATTTTTCTTTTCCATGCTTCATCCCACTCTTTCCTCTCTTTGAAATTTCTCAGTCATAATCTCACATCTTTCTGTCCTTGAATTACTTTCCTCTGACTGCAAAGAATGAACTTGGAGAACTGGAATTTAAATTGCAGTTCCCTGTGCTTCTCTACACATGCCTAAAATCACTTAAGGAGTTCATTACAATGTACATTCAGGTAGCCCAATGCCAGCAATTCTGATTCAGTATGCGTGGGGTGGGCTAAGGTAATTTGCATCTCTAACAGGCTTGTTTGAGAAGCACTAGTAGAAAATATATGTAGGCCAGATAATTCTGTATTCTGTAGTTATCTTTCATATATATTCCACTAATTTTAATAGTTTTCCTTTGAATTAATTTCCTTGTGCCTATGCTGAGCAAACATATACTTTGTGTTGGATTATGACTTTTTTTTCCCTTTCAAATAAACTAATTTGTTTTTGCCAGAATTATTATGGGTAGTTTTAAAAGAAAGGCCCTGTCCAATGTACTTATTATTAGGGCTGCACTGAACTTTTGATTGAAAAATCATGATTCCTTCAATCCAAGAAGCCACTCATTGTAAGATGTCATTAATTTATATATCTCTAAAAAAGTAAAATGCTGTTTAATAAACTATGCCAGTATGGTAAGAAATAACTAATTTTAAGATACCATACATACATATTTCAGAGATATTAAAATGAGAAAAAAAGATTCATCTTAGAATTGGTTAAAGTCAGGTATATCTTTGTCCACTCTTTTATTTTAGCTTGAAGTTCTATGCTATTTTCATGAAGCATATCATTTAGTTTACCTCCTGAAAATAGCATAGAACTTAGAGCTGTAATTTTTAGCCTATCTATATGACTATATTTGTCCCTTCTCAGGGTAGTTCAATACATTGAATTGACTTTGTAAGTTGGAAATAATCTTTCCCACTCCTCCAGTTTCAGGTACCATTTTCCATAAATACTTTTAGTTTCATGCCTATCTTTTAGTTCTCTCCATAGAGGTTGAGTGAATTACCTGGTTGTAAATTTGAGAATGGTTCTAGCCATGAAAAGTTCATTGTCCCCTCTTCCACTCTCTTCTTGTAACCTAGCTGCCAATTTAATGCACACTTTCTAGAGTGTTTTCCTCTCATGGTCTGCATTTCACCACATCATTTAGGGAGGTCTGAGATTAAAATAAAACCATATAAAATTAAGTGATGGGGCACAGATGTGGCTCAAATGGTTGGGCATCTGTCTCCCATATGGAGGGACCTGGGTTCGATCCCCAGGAACTCCCAGTAAAAATTAAAAAAAATAAAAATAAAAAAAGTAAGTGATGGAATAACCAACTCAGAATTTAGCTTGGTTCTTTTGAATTTAAAGATTGGAAAGTTAGGATACAGGAAAGCCACACATACACTAAAATGTAGATTCAAACATGGGCCTTATATTTACAACAAAAATGGATTTCTCAACAATGAATTTTAAAATTGCATTTATCCATACAACCAGAGGCTGAACTGTATAATCTCAGACCTCCACAAATGATGTGGTGAAACTAAAAGTATTTAGTTTATTTGAAAGGGAAAAAAAAGTCATAATCCAACACAAAATATATGTTTGCTCAGCATAGGCACAAGGAAATTAATTCAAAGGAAAACTGTTAAAATTAGTGGAATATATATGAAAGATACATATATATGAAAGCCTGCAGTAACAAGCCAGTGCTTGCTTGACCAACTGACAAGCACCTTTACCAGGCCCATTTGACACATGATTGAAACCATCACAAATACCAAATGTGCACTTCAGTGCCAGCAATGTTTATTTTAGTGTATGTGTGATTTTCCTGTATCCCAAATTTCCAATCTTTAAATTCAAAACAACCAAGCTAAATTCTGAGTTTGTTATTCCATCACTTATTTTATTTGGTTTTATTTTATCTATATCTATATCTACTGATGCTTAATACTTTATAAAAATGTAACAATGATCTAGGAAATCTTTGAATCCTTAAGTCCTTTGAATGCTATATTGCTAAAATGCAGCCATTGTTTTGAACATTGTTGTAGTTATTTTGTGTGTGAAGTATTCCATTCTGTGAAATATCATAGTTAATTTCATCCACTATCCTATTAAAGGACCATGGTTCCTTCCTCCCAACCAGAATTTGTTCTGCTAACAGTAAAGGTATGGATATTCTCTTGCATGTTTCCTGGTATACACATGAATTAATTTCTCTCAGGTGTACATGTTGGAATGGAATTGCTGGGTTTTGAGATATTTGAAATGCAATTTCATAAAATAAATTTTTTCAGAGTCTAGAAATTTGCATTCCCATTGGTGATACATTAAATAAAACCCTAAAGAACCACATGTTGTCCAAAACTTGGTACTGGCAGATATTTTCACTATTGTACATTGAGTAGGAGAAAAATATTATTAATTGTGGCCTTGATTTGCATTCTACTGATGACTAATGATGTCTCTTCTTGTTCTTGACTATATAAATTTCCTTTGTTTGTGAGACACCTGAATATGTTATATGTTTTATTGAACATTTCACATACTTTAATTTCTATGAGTTTTTATTTATTATTTTTATGTATACTTTATTGGTTTTGTAAATTGCAAGCATCATGTACTGGATTATAAATGGTTTTTCACTTTCTTTACAGGGCTTATAAGGAATAGAAGTTCTTAAATTTACATAGTAAAACTTATTAATCATTTCTTTATGGTTAGTATTTCTTGACTTGTTGAAGGAATCCATTTTTATCTCAAGGACTAGAAGATAAATATATTTTTTACCAATGACTTTTAAAATATTGTTCATGAAATTTAGGTCCTTAATATCTGTTGGGATTAGGAAGGATATGTGCTATGAGATAGAGATGTAATTTAACATACTTCCTATATGGACATTTACTTTTTTTAAATTTTTTTATATTTATATCAGTGTTACATGTTACTCAGTTAAGATAACTTCAATAACAATAAGTCTGCTTTAGTTGCAATTGCACACACCCTTACTTTTGTTCATTCCTCAGTCTTGAGGGATTTGGGACAATATTCACTCTGACTGCTTCAGGCTGAGAAGGGATGTAGATATTATGGGGCAGAGGAATGGAATTACTTGCTTGCAGTTGAAGATATGCCTTCCTTTTTGGCTGGGGCTGGTCTATCATCATGATTTTGTTAGCTGTCCATGGGGCAGGTCTGAAGAACTGGAGAGTAGGAATTGGCCACATATCTGCTGGGTTTCAGGGCTCCACCAGCATAGGAACAATCCAAAGGCTTTAATTCCATGAGAAATATACTAAAAAGGTAAATTAAAAAGTATAGGTTCAAATAAAAGAAGCATAAGAATCACGATTAGGGGATTTATACCTAAGTTTAGCTATGCTATATTGGTGAAATAGCTTTTCATATATTCCCTATATTCTCAGGTAGAGCCTGGTGAGGGGGTATTGATTTCAGGTGCCTGTGTGGCTTGTCTATGATGTCAGGACACCCTTAGGGCCCTTAGGAGCATTTTGCTTGTGGCTTTGTTTACTGTAGCATTTTGTGTCCTGCATGAGTGTAACATCCAGGATGATCTTCAGACTCTATTTGAAATCTCTTAGCCATAAAAACTCTATTTTATTTAATATTTCCCCTGTTTGATCAAGGTCTTTCTTCAAATGCATTGCTGATTAGCCCTTAGTAATAACATTTACTCTTTGAAGCTCAATTTATCAAAAAGCCATTTGTTTGCCCACTCTCACTTTATAGTATACCAAGTTTCACAAATGCTGTATCTTATTCAGAGCTCCCTGCTCTATTCATGGGGTCTATGTTCTTACCAGTATCACACTCTCTTAATTACTGTATCTGCTGAATAATTTTTGCTGCCTCCCAGGCCAAGTCTTCCTGTCCTTCTTTTCAGTCATGTTCTTTTTCCCTTTCTACTCATTCATATGAATTTTAGAATCAGCTTATCATGTTTCTTAAAGAATCACTGTTGGGATTTTTATTGCATCGTATCTACAGATCAATTGTAAAGAAGTTACATCTTAATTTAAGACAGTAAACTGCCCTTTCTGTATCTCTTGATTGGTTTAAATCTCTGTAAATGTTTCTAAATAAAGTTTGAGAATTTTTCCTTGAGCTTTTTTTTTTTAAAGGAGGTATCAGAGATTGAACCCAGGACCTTGTACATGGAAAGCAGGCAGTCAACCACCGAGCTACATCTGTTTCCCAGTGACAGTTTTGTTTTTTTTTTTTTCATTTATTATTTTTAAGAGGTATCAGGGATCAAATGTGGGACTTCATACTTGAGAAGCTGGTGCTCAACCACTTGAGCTAGATCCACTCCCCTTTCTTCTAACTTTTGAGCAGCTGCTGTAGCTGCCCTCCCATATACCTAGGCCCTTCATTCAGTGTGTTCCAGCCAACTTACAAATGTGGAGATCACTTTGCCTGATGACTTTTTCTGAAAAAGTGTTGTTTCCCATACACAGTGGGCCTGAAATGCCAGAGAATTAAACAGTCCCTAGGAGCAGACCTCATCAAGGTTGACAGAATTTAGCATATAAATATCCTGGATGTCTTACAATTAGAGTTCCTTAACTCAGAATCATGTCTTTCACACCACTTTCCAGTATCTCTACTAAGGTAGATCTGTTATGATTTTTTAAAATAATAATTTAAAAAAAAATTAAAGATACTTAGATTATATAAATGTTACACAAAAAATATAGGGATTTCCATATGCCCACTCCCCATATCTCTCACAACCTCCCAAATAAACACCCTTCATTAGTGTGGCACATTCATTGCAATTGATAAATGCATCCCGGGGCTTTGTCACTGAGCATGTACCATAGTTCACATTGTAGTCTACACTGTCTCCCACACAGTTCTGCATGTTATGTGATGATATAAAATGGCCTATCTCTGTCATTGCAGTGTCATTCAGGATGATTTCCAAGTCCCAAAAAAGGCCCCCTATTACAACTGCTTTTCCTTCTCCCTGCCCCCAGAGCCTCCAGTGGTCACTGCCTCCACATCACTATTGTAATTCCTTCCAGAATATATTTGATTTTAATCCTTTTGATGTGTGATTTGTGGAGACTTGCTCTATGGTTGAGCTCAGACAACCATAATGGAGTTGACTTGATATGCACTGTTTATTGGCTGCTTTCCATTTCCTGTATTACTTCCTTCCTCCCCTGCTGGTGTTCCCTACACCTCCCAAATAAACTATTGTTATTCAAACCATTATCTCACTGTATTTTGGAAAACCCAAACCAAGACACTGACAACTTATTCAATGACTGTCCAAAATCACTTATTTATTGTTCAAAAATTGTTTTGGTATTTACAAATGTACACTATTGTGACATCTGGAAAAGAAGGGAAAAAAAAGACCTGCTCCAGTTTTGCAATAAAAAGTTCCCTTAAATTTTTAAATAAATCTCTAGTAGAACTAGGGGGAAATCAGTGAATATGATATTTTAGCAATTAAAAAATGTCAGTTTAGCCATGCTTCCATTTCTTAATTTTAGCAAGTTCAACTTTCAAAGTTCCTAGTCTCTTTTTAGTTATTGTTATTTTGTTTACCTTGAGTAGAAGTTGATATGTATGATGCCCATTGGAAGGCAGGACTGAAGGGCTACAGGAGGCCCAGAGTAAGTATGTTATATCTGGGGTGCTGGGTGACTGGATGCAGAGGAGACCCTGAGGGCTCAGAGACAGCCCATGAGAGGACCAGTCACCAACACAGCCCTATCCCAGGCAGTACCTCAGGGCATGAGCTATGTATTGAGTGTCCATGAGGGATCAGGACAGTCTGAGACAGGATGACAGACTCAGTTCCCTCATGGTCAGATATTTATGAAGCTCCTAGTACATGCTAGTGCTGAGCCATCAACAGCAACTCAACCCCTTCTTACCATTCATGGAATTGCAGTGGGAGGCAGCAGGGGGAAGAGACTGTGAATTATAACAGACTTTGATGAAGAAGGGGAGAGGTCGTCAGACCATGGTTGGAGAAAATCCTACAATTGAGGCTCTCTTCTACCTCCATACTGGAGTCCAGACCTGCCACTGCCAGCACAGGCCAAGGGGGTTGGGGACAGGAGATACTGTACACTGGACAGGCAGGTGCAGACACAGGAGCCCAACACCTGTGGGTGTTACACTCAGATGGCCATGTGCAAGGACAGCCCATTAACCTCACTGTGCAGATTGCCCATCTACCCCCAGTGGCACCTCCTCCATCCTAAGCACCTTGCTGAACCATCCTCAGATGGTTTCTTGCAGCCATTGGGCCTCCCCTGCCCCAAGCAACTGGAGGGCTGTGCACAGCTCACCATGACTGGCTCAGCTCTGGCACACCACAACCACCTTCTTGCTCTGCTGGAGCCTCCAGAACACCCTGAGGCACAGAGGGTGAGGAGGACATGGGTGGTTGCCCATGTGTTTGGGGGGGGGGGACAAAGCCCCAACAATGAGGAACTTTCAGAGGAAACTTTATCCATGAGCAAAGGTCACCCTCAGATGATTCATCAATGGGATGGCAGTCTGGAGAGATGTCTAGGGGTGGGGTTCTGGGCTGTGGCATCCTGTCAAGGCAGTGGGATTTCTCTGTTTGGCAAGACACCCTGTTAGCCTGTTATGTTAGTCAGCCTTCCTCCTATTTCAGCATCAGCTCACAATGAACCCCTAAGGAAGTCCTGTATTTGGGAAAGCAATGGATGAACTCTAGGGCTGCAGACTCCCTGGGATCAAACCTTTGTGCTAACTGTTGCTATCCTCAGGCCATTCAATGGGAGGAAAGGGACATCACATTATTCTCAACTTTCATTGAATTTATGACTAAGCAAACCAATGATGGTATAATGAGGGCTCAATGCCCCAAGGCAGCAGGCCACTCTCCTCTACTTCCTGCACCCCCATTGAGACAAAAAGACTCTGAAAAATTTATTAAAATTTCAATTCCAGCTGGGCTTGTTCTTTTCCAAAGATATCACTAATTAATGGTACTCAAATTCAAATCCAGACTGGTTACTTACGATCATAGAACAGTCACCACTCACTGTCCCTGCCAGCTAAGTCAGGAGACACAAACCAAGACCTCCTTTCATTGTGTCATGTCCAACTATAAATTTTGCTGATCTCAGGCAGAAAGTGATGGGTGTGGGATCTGCTTGTTCGACAATGGTTGTGCCAAGCCTGAAGACATCCTTCATGGAATATCCCTTTCTAAACAGAGGTAGATTTCACCATCCACATCTTCTCTAAGCTGAGGCCCTAATCATGTGCAAACATTGCTGGGATCCCAGATGTCCACTGAGGACCCTCCCGTGACCATTTGGCTACTGTGTAGGTGCTAGGGAGCCAGGACATGTCATGACTTCCAAATTAGACACAAACACTATCTCATCTGGTCATGGAAGCACCAGCCTTAGGCCAAGGAAACCATGATACATAATCCACAATCTCCATGCCTTTCTCACTCTTGTCCACTGGTCTCATCATCTTCTTCCTGATCTACTCCACAATCCTACATTAGCAGTTCCATCACATCACAAGCCCTGACAGGACTGGAGAAGAGAGATGGGGCCAGAATGAAACAATGCTGTGTATGTCCTTATGCAGGTTGTCCTGGACATGTAGGCACACAGGGAAGCATGTTTTCAATTATGGGGAATGGGCTTAG
This sequence comes from Cabassous unicinctus, assembly GCA_029593785.1. Classification (NCBI taxonomy): domain Eukaryota; kingdom Metazoa; phylum Chordata; class Mammalia; order Cingulata; family Chlamyphoridae; genus Cabassous; species Cabassous unicinctus. The sequence continues at coordinate 10,269 of JAQZBX010050856.1, read as the reverse complement.
GCCCTTGAGAAGCCACTTTGGGAAGTATGGTGTGGAAGTTGGTAATTGGTGGTATTGACAAGAATCCAAGGGATTCAAATCAGAAATGTTTAAAAACTACATTCCCAGAAAACCTTGGGTGTGCCTTTTGGGCTCCATGTATCCCTGACAGTGTACATACCATTTTGTGACTGAATTTCTCTGCAGAGAGGGTCCATACATTAAGATTCTGTAAGGGGACTGTGTCCAAACCAAGGCAAAGAACCCAGTTCTTGACACTTTCATGGGAGTGTAGCTAGTTCTTCAACTCTCTCTTGACCAGCTCTGGTAGGATTTCCCAGAAGGCAGTCACCTTCTTGCTTTCTCTGCCCCAGGATCATTAGGAGCACAGCCCAGCTGGAGCACACTTCTGTCTCTCACTCCCCCAGTAGCCAGCATTTGCCAATGTCAGTGTTGCCTGGACATGAGAAATGAGTTAGCTTATGCAAAGCAGAGTACCAGAGACCACAGGCTCCTGTTGATCCTGCCTTCACTCATGGAAGAAGACAAATACAGTATGTGCTGATATGCAGCTGGATGATGCAAGCTGGTGTCAGGGCAAAATTGGATCCTGCCCTCTTCACTGTCCTCTGGACCTCTAGGTCTAGTCTTAGATACCCAGACCATTGTGCCTTGGCTCCCAACACAGGCAGCCTGAGTGTGCAGCCTGAGGGGATGCTGTTTCTTAGGCTAAGGACTGGCTCACTAGACCTCCCTTACAACAGGGTCAGAGACTAGATGGTCCCACCTGGGCTCAATGTCTTGGGGTAGGGGCCATTAGGGCCTATTGTTGTCACACTTGTGTGCCCCAAAGCCCAGGTCTCCAGGTTTTGGGGACTCCCTTTAACCAAGCAGGTCTCAACAGGAGTGTTGGAGGTGTTCTCTTGGATCAGGAGGGTCATGTTGGCCCTCAGGTCATCACTGGGCAGTGCATGGATGCTCTGCTTCTGCATTGCTGTGAATATTCTTCTATGATCTGTGACAGGGAGAAGGGCTAGAACATGAAATTCTAGTGTAGGATCTCTGAATCTGTGCCACTAATTCTAGGGTGGGGTCTCAGTGATGATGGGCTTTTGTTAGGAAACTGCACATAGTGAAAGTCTGAAGAGATGAACATGATAATGAAGAACATTCATTAATCCTATACCCAAGTTAGGGTCCTTAACCTGTGTATTCCCTGATCCCCTCAAACTATACACAAAGTTGGGCATGTGCCAGTGCATATTTTCTGGAGAGAGTGTTCATAACGTTCACCAGATTTTCATACAGAATTTAACTTTCTCCTTCATCTCCTTCACCTAACCCCATCAGAGTTCAACTCCCCCATGCCTTTAAACTCCACTATGAATAATTGTCTTGAAATGTTCTGGGTTTCAATTTAGAATCTTCCAGTAACATGAGGGGAATTAAGCTGATGTTCAAGGCCCTTACCAATGATTGAGCTCAGTCTAGGAGACCATGAACCCTCCCAAATAATAAACCACCTGTATTTCTTTGGGGGAGATAGTGTATGGATAACAGTCTTTCAAAGGGGCCTGTGACCCAAAATGTTTATGATCCACAGGCCCATGGCATATTTTTCCTTAGAAGAGGATGTTCACCCTGAGAGGATTATGACTGGCCCACAAAATCTTTCATGGGCATGGAGAGGTAAGAGCCAAAGAGAAAGCACCAGAAAATGCCTTCAATAAGCCCAGCATGGCAGCTTTTTACATCAAATGCCTGTTACTTACATGAGCAACCCACTATGAGCACTGATAAAATATGATAGCGGAGGGGCCAGCATGGTGGCTGGGCCTATGTTTTGTGTCTTGAGTCATTTTGGCAGTGGCAGTGGCAGGGTGAGGCAAGCAAAGTACAATGGCCAGGATGGGTAGGACCATGGCCCTTAGGAGCAAGGTGAAGAGCGAGTACCTGAAGTGCTACCAGGAGCCACACTTCACTCCTGCGAGCTGCTGCTCTACTGCCTGTGCCACAGGCTGCTGGAGCAGGTGCACAAGCCCTGGTTCTGGGGGACTGGGGCCCAACTTCACCTTGGATGACTCATTGGCAGTGGGCTGCAGGGTCTCCCTGTGCTCCACAGCCCATGCTGCTCCAGCATCACTTTTGCTACCCTCTTCACCCAGGCCTGTGGTGTAGGAGGGCCAGGAACATGGAGTTTAGTGTTAGAGGCCTCAGGGGACCAGGACCTGGATGCCGGCACAGGGGGCTCCCCAGCCTTGTAAGTGAAAGTAGAAGAAAAACCTGAATAACAAATTGAAAGAAAAGAAGCTGGTAAATTATTCAAGAGTTCTGAACCTGGACAATGTCAAAATACCTTATTTGCCAGAGGAAACAGAAAAGCAGCCAAAAGTCCTCAAATATCATCAATTAAAATAAAAGAAAAACAAGCACCTCTTTGCTTTCTATGGCTGGAGAGAAAAACAGCTACAGGAAGCCAGAAAACTCACAATGTCTCAGCTTCTGCCTCTGTTCATGAGATTCCTGAGACCACATTAAGAGCCAAGAGCAGAAGACCAGTGTAAAAGAGGAAACTGGCTGCTTACAGGCAATATGCTCACTCTGTGAATGTGAAGGAAAATATAAAGCTTCAATCTTCCTCAGATAACCCATGGAGGTTTTTCTTGGGGAATTTCCAAATGATTGTTGTTTTGGTGAATTTTGGCCAATTATGTCAGCAGTAGTGAAGCCAGCTAGTAAAATAGGGACCAGTAGATGGATATGGAACCACATGGACACTGATACCCCCAAGATGACTGCTGGGAGACCCTCATGAAATCTCCAACACCCAGAGTGAGATTCCCAGAGATTCCCAGGAGAGGCCCCAGATATTCTCCAGGGGCATTATAATTGGGGCCACCCAGGGGATTGATGGGTGGGATGTTAATCAAAACAGCAAGCACCTGGGACTCCTCCCATGCCATTAGCAAAGGGGTGGAATAATTAATGATTTAAAAGCAGGCACAAAGGTGAAATCTCCCCACTCTCCTGCTCCTGGCTCCTGCTCTCTTGGCCCTCTTGGCTTCTGTGCCCTGCTCTCACTGTTTTCCCCCTGCATGGATCAACAAGTAAGTAAAACCTGTGCATTTATAATCTATAATGGAAATTGTAGTCTATATATCATCCCTCTTTATCACTCTTCAGCCCCTTACTCTTTACCAGACACCCATGATCTGTTATTTTCTCCTGTTTCTCTTCCCTCCCTACCTTAATAAATTACTGGCCTAACTAACCTGATGTGCTCTGAAATTCATTTCTGCAGCATAAGTCAAGAACCTAGATTAAATCTGGTAATAGTAGGGCAGAGAATTTAAGCTATAGACACTTGAAGTTATTTATGAAAACAATTCCCTAAATCTTAGTCTTTTAAAGGTTTTGTTTTAAAGCATATTAATCTTTTAAGATACTGACACCTTTAAATGGCTATAGGTACTTAACATTCAGTACTCCTTTTATAATTTTAGGTGGAGCCCATTTTTCATTTTGTTCTGAATAACTATTTAAACTTACTAATAAGGCCACTTGGTCTTGTAATATTAAGACTCATTTTCATTATGTGCAGTTTTCTTAGTGAAAGAATATCAAGTCAAAAATGAGTTTCAACAGTAGCACTGACTCCATGTATAATAAAAATAGAACTTTGAAAGTTCCTGAAAAATGAAACTTAACTTGTATTTCAGTTTAGCACCACTTCATATTGTAGGCCATGATATTTTATACTTATCTGGTCTGGGTGAGGGTGATGTTTTCTCTTTAATTTGTCATCCAGGCACTTATTCTTTGATAGTTCAAATACATTCCAATAAGCAAAACATCAGTGTAATATGGATTTAGAGTAGAAGTGAAGTTTCTTTTGAGTCAAAGACTGGCACATTATTTTTCTCTAAATATTGCAAGTGTGTTTAGAATACATAATGGATTTCATCAAAGAATAAGGTCTTCTCTAGTGGAGACAGGGATCTACTAGGAGGTTGACTATTAAAATTCTTTACAAGAGATAAGAAAGGTACCCTGCTTCTGCCAATTAGCACCTCAAGAGGTGTGAATGAAAATTTGGTGTTAGATGAGATTGAGCATTTCCTTGATATTTTTACAATGGGGCTTTAAAGTACTATATTCAATTCTTAGAACTATCATAACTGTACTAAGTTTTGAAAACTCATACTGAATTGTGAGCTTTTTTGATGAAACTTTTTACTATATTTGCATAGTTTTGGGGTGAATTCTTTTACAGAAAGCTCTCCTAATCAATGAGATGTGTATTTATTCAGTAAGGAAATCTTAATTCTACATGCTATCCAAAACAGCCTTGCCAATAATTTTGGTAAATTTTAGTGTTATTATTATTAAAGTCTTTACACTTTGCAGGTGCCTAAAGATCAAATTAATGTGGCAATGTGTGATGGTGTAGCTTATTATGAAAACCATTGCTTTCAAACTGCTTTTTGAATGTTTGATTTTGCCATAGAGCTCAAGCTTTTCCCATAGCATTTGACAATCATAGGAAAGATGGCCCTGATGGACTGCCTTAGAAACTAGACTTTCACTCAGGCTTTGAACAAGCCCATCTTTCCCTAGTTTAGAAAACAGACTCATACTTAATGTGCTTACTACTGAAACCTCATTATTGGGTAAGACCTAGAAGGCAAACACTGACCATATTTCCCCCTTCCATTTAAATAGATGACAAATGAACAAGACTTTTAAAGTACTTTGGAGGATCATGAACAACATATGAAGCAATATGATTAAATTGTGTCTCCCTCCAATTTCCAAGTCCTTGGTTAGGGTTTCTTTTATTTCCTATTTTTAGAGGTGACTAATACATCTTAGGAAACTATAAAACTTTTTATGTTGTAACAATTTTATGGGCCTGCTTTCTTCTTCTCAACCTAGATACTAATGTGATTATAAATATATTCTTAATTCTTGGGACAAACTGAAATGCTCATTAACATTGAAAAAGTCTATTATTTGAGAATCCAGTGATGTTTAAAACATAGAATGAAATAATTGTTTTTAAGACTCTCTTTTAAAATTATGGTTTTAAGTTCTTAATTAAACAATTTCCATAAAAAATAAAAAAATAAAAAGTATGAGTCATTAGACTCAGGTGACCCTTGGTCTATTTCTGACCTACAAACCCATAATGGAAACTGGGAAGAGGGAGCCTTTCTGTTAATGTCTATGGTAGTAGGAGGTGGAGCCTTGGAACCAATGCTGGGATTGGGGTGAGGCAAGTGAGGAAGGGTTTAGTAAGTAGAAAGGGAGGAAATCAAGAGCCCCTAAGAATGACTTTAATGGGATCATCAGTAGGCTGAACCCAGTGAGGACATAGCCAGTGTGCTGGAAGCATGCCAGCAGAAACTTTCCAAAGTAAAGGTAGAGAGAAAAAAAATGAAAACAATGGTAAACAATATTCAAGAACTGTAGGAAAATTACAAAATGTGTGACCTAAGTGTGGTAGAAATCATTGTAAAAGAAGAAAGAGATTAGCAGAGGAAACATATGCTGTAGTAATTCCTGAGGATTACACAAAATTAATGTCAGACACCATCAATAGATCCAGGACACTCAGAGAACCTTAGGCAAGCTAAATAAAAAGCCTACACCTAGGCATATCATATCCAAACCAAAGTTCACAAGGACAAAGAATAAATATTGAAAGGAGTCAAAGGAGAGAAAAAGAACACACACACACAACATCAAAATTCAGTTACCTGGGGAGCAAGAAGGCTGAGAATGAGATTGGACTTCTCTTCTGAAGCCATGTAACAAGGAAAGAGAAGAGTGAAATAATTGAAATGGTGAAAGAAAATATAAAACATATCAATGTTGAATTCTGTATTCAGGGACATGATCCTTTAATGTTAAAGGAGAAATTTAAGATTTTCTTAGGCAAACAAAAACTGGGGAAATCTGTTGATAGTAGACCTGCCTTGCAGGAAATATGGATGGAAGTTTTTCAAAAAAGGAAAATGATATAGGGCAGAATGTCAAACATACAAAGAGTGTTAAGAGGCAATAAATGAAAGTAAAATAAAATATCTTGTTTTTCCTTCTAATTCATCTAACAGATAATAATTTATTCAGAATAATAGCAACTACATGGCATGATGATAGCTTAAGCATAAATGAATTGAATGATGGCAAGGGACAGGAAGAGAGCAAATGGGAATACTCTTTAAATTACTCAAGACATGATATAGTGATATTTAAAAGTTTCCTTAGATACTTGTAAATGCATATTTCAAACTCTAGAACAACCACAAAAATAACAAAACTGATGTATAATTGATATACTGAACATGAGAGAAAATGGAATCATATATAATGCTCAATTAAATAAGAGGGGGTAGAAAAAGAGTGGGAGAAAAAGAAACCAAGAACAATGGCAACAAATGGAAAACTTTTAAAAGTAGAGTAGATATTAACTCAACTATATTGATAATGACTTAAAATGTCACTGGGCTTACTGACCAAAGACAGACGCTATCAGAGTGCTTTAAAAATAACTAAATGTTGTATATAAGAAATTCACTTTAAATATAAACTCAGAAGATGAAAATAAAGGAATGGAGAAGCCTATACCCTGCAAACACTATTCACACACAAAAAATGGAGTATCAATTTCAGACAAAGTTGACATCAAAACAATGAAAATTATCAGGGATATAAAAGGACATTACCTAATGATAAAAGAATCAATTCTCCAAGAGACACAATAGTCCTTAGTGTGTGTGTCCCTAGCAACAGGTCATCCATATACTTGAATAAGATACCTGACTAAAGATAAAAAAATGACCAATAAAGTCATGTGAAATTGCTCACAATGATTTTCGTAAGGAAAACACAAATAAATTTAATGGGACACCAATACACAACCACTAGAATGCCTACAATTAAACAAAACAAAATAAAACTTGCCATACCAAATGCTGACAATGAAATGGAGCAGCAAGAACCCTAATATATTGCTGATAGAAGAAAGAAATAGTACAACCACTTTGGAAATTTTTTGTCAGTTTTTAAAAATTGTAAACAAATACCTATGTAATTCAGGAAATTCCCTCCTAGGTATTTACCAAAGGAAAATAAATGTATACACAAAAAGTTTTGTAATTGAACGTTCATAGCAGCTTTATTTTTAATAATAAAAATTTGGAGACATATTAAACATCCATCAACAGGAGTATGAATAAAAATTTAACCATATAATAGAGTACTACTCAGGAGTGAAATGGGATAGACATGATACACACACAACAAAATGGTTGATTCTCATTATAACTAGGCCCAGTGAAAGAACTGTCAATATGTAAGTCATTTAACTGACACAAAGTTCTGAAATTTATTAAAGGAATCAGAGCATTGATTATCACTGGATGGAGAGGGGATTGGGACTGGTTTAACTTGGAAAGAGCAGGAGGGAAGTTTCTAGAGTGATGGAAATAATATATCTTCACAAGAGTGCATGCATTTGTCAAAACTTAAAACTATGCACTGAAGATCTGTGAGTTTCACTGTATGTAATGTACACATCAGTTTTGTTTTTTTTAAATATCCTAATAAGGATACAAAGGAAAAATAAAGTGAACAAAAGGTAATGAAGAAAACACCTTTGATAATTATATTAAAACATATTTCATGAAATTCTCTGTACATGCTTTTCACATACAATAGAGTAAACCCATAATATAGTAAACATTGATTTTGATGGTATGTACATACTGCTTTCAGCTATTTCTTTAACATAATTAATATTGTTTATATATATATTATATATATGAGTAAAACATTGGTAAAAAAAATTTCATTCAGCATAAAATATCAAAGTTAAAATACCACAGGTCTGGAGTTAGAGAAAGAGGTCCACACTGCAGACAGACCTGAAAAGCAAGACTGTGCTGGGGGGGTAGTTGAAAGTTTAGAAAGGGTGGAGGGACAGGATGTTCTTGAATTTGTTGGTCTTTCTACCAGCCTCCCTTACATTGACTCACATAACTCAACAGTGGACATACTATGGGCCTGAAAAAGCCTTGGTCCTAGGGATAGAACCAAGAATGAGACAGACCCAGACCTCTCCTGATGAAACTAATGTTAATACAGTAGGCAGATAATGGACAGTTGGTCAGTTCTCAATTGCTTGGTGATAAAGTATACTGAGGGTAGATCCAGGCAGCAGTGGGAATTCAGGGAAAGGAATGGGACTTAGTCATGCAAGCCCCACTGAGAAGGTGACATTTGAGCTCAGACCTGAAGGACATGAGGGAATTACAGAGGTAAGGAAGAAGTAGAGCATTCTGAGCAGAGAAAACAGTATGTTCAAATAATCTGAAGCCAAGAAGAGCTCCCCACTTGATGAGAACACCAAGAGAAACCCATTGAAGATGAGAGCATACTCCTAACCTGTGACCAGAGAGGTCACTGGCAAGTCCAAGGATGGCTAGAGATCATGGTGAGGACTGAAGATTTCCTTCCAAGAGCAAACTGGAATAACTGATGTATATGAAATTGGGGGTTCTCTCTTTCCTTCTGTTGGCATCAATGTGTGTGTCTCTGTCTGTGGATCCCAAGGGATTTTTTTTAAAGATTTACTTATATATTTATTTCTCCCCCCTACTTGTTGTTTATGCCTGCTGTCTGTTCTCTGTGCCTCCTCATATTTTTTAGGAGGCACTGGGAAAAGAACCTGGGACCTCCCATGTGGGAGGGAGGTGCCCAACAGCTTGAGCCACATCCATTCCCTGCTTGTTGTGTCTCTCCTTGTGTCTCCTCAGTTACATCATCTTGTTGTTATATGTAGCTTGAGTCTTTATCTCCCCACCTCTCTCCATCCATCTCTTTCTAAGGTTTTTCTTTTACTTTCTTCTCCTTTCTCTTCATGTCTGTCTTTCTGTATGTCCCCAGGCCTCTTCCTAGACACCTCCACTCATGTTCAAGCAAGAATACTTATCGGTCATGAATGGAAACTTGCATGGGGACTTGACAGTACCCTTTTTAGGCATGCTCTGGATCAATAAGAACCACAGAGCATCCTCTACTCTTTGGCTTTGCCTGCTCTGGTGGGTCATGTCCATGAGGTAAGTGATAGAGTTGGGTAGGAATGGGAGACCACTGGCCTTCCTCTCCCAACCATCCTGGTAAATTCCCCATATTTTCATTAAATAAATGAAGGTTGTTGAGGAATGAGTCTCAAGGACTCGGGAATCAGTTTCTTCCTTGTGAAGGACAGAGCTTAGGGACCACTCCTCTGCAAAATTTGTCACTGTTGAAAGATTCCATTTAGCTCCTAGTGCCTGTCACAGAAAAGTAAAGGACTTTTATCCATTGGGCAGCAGTCCTTTATTTTCAAAATGTTTCAGTATATTTTACTGAAATTTAATTCTATTTTTCTTTTAAAAAATTTAATTGAAGTATATCTTTCATACCCGAACATCCATAAAAAATAAGTGTACAGTAAATGTGAAATTACAAAACAAACATGCATATCATCATATAAGGTTCCCATATATCACCCCACCAACATTTTGCATTGTTGTGAAATATTTGTTATAAACTATGAAAGAGCATCTGAAATTTAATTCTTAAACATGTACAGTTTTCATATAATATATGGACGTTGTTGCTATTTTGGTATAAACCAAAGAAACTGACTCTGACACTTAAAACAAAAGGGAAATTTATGGAAAGGATAGGTTGAGTATCTCACATGCAGAAAAACAATCAACTGAGGCACCAGGCCCTGGAATGCACAGGAGCTTGATGTAATGAGTTCAGTTAAGAATTTATGAGTTGATAAAATATTTAGCCACTAGATGGCAACAAAACCCAAACTGTTGGAGTAACTCTTAGGTTTGTAAAGCAAGGGGTGGAGCCTCACAGCAGAAGGTGATATTCAAGAGTTAGGGACAGGAGAGAGCCACAAGAGGGGAATTAGGACAAAGGAAAACTCCCAAACTTCTGAGGAAGAGATCTAGGCAATGTCACAGACTCAGCACAATGGGGAATCTCTGGGCCAGAAAGCTCCAAGCTGCTGAAGTGTCTTTGGGGCCTTACAAATGCAGAATTTCATCTTATCAATGGCCAGGAGATGTTGACTGCAGTTTTGCAGGATATGCATACTAGGTTGCATCTATTGGCTAAAAATTGCTTGTTTGGGATACTTTTAAAAATTGTAGTTGTTACAATTTGCAATTAGGCCCACAGGTTTCATAAGGAGCAATGCTAAAAAAAAAAAAAAAAAAAAAA
>JAQZBX010050855.1:0-19543 GCA_029593785.1 Cabassous unicinctus | reverse complement strand
GTGACTGAATAAGTATGTATGCATTTCTTGGAAAAATGATTTGTATTTTCTTTGTAGACAGAAAACTGGGGCTCACCTTAATATTTGGAGGGTAAAGAAGAGAGGGAGGATGGGTTTTGATAAATTACAAGACTTATGAGAAGTCAGAAAAGCCAAATGCATAATAACAAATTCTAGGGAATTGAGCATATGTTATCCATCAAAGAGTGGGTGGAGAAGAAAATTAGGGAAATGAACTTTAAATCATGTGCAAATATAAAGTATTCAATAATTCAGTAGCAGGAAATTTTAAAAAATGTACAGGATATTAAAGATATTAAACTTCTGTTCTGAAAAACAATTTAACTATTCCATAAAATAAAATGTGTCATTTTAACCACATTATGTGTATATTTCAGTGATATTAGTTACCGTATATTACATTAAATTAATTACATTCAAAATGAGGTACTGTCATCATTTCCATATTTTACCAAACATTTTTCTTATGCTAAAGAGTATTTCTGTAATTATTAAGCAATGCCACTCCATTTCCCCCTCTGGTAATTTCTAATTTACTTTCTATATATTTGGATTTTCTTGTTATAGATATTTAATATAAGAGAAGCAATACAAAATTTGTCCTTGTGTCCCTTGCTTATTTCACTCAACATACTTTTCAAGGCTCATCCTTATTTTAGCAAGTATAAGAACTCATTTATTTCCTTTGCATATCTGAATAATATGGCACTGTGTGTGTGTATCACATTTTGTTTATCCATTCAACTGTGGATGGACACTTGTCTTACCTCTACTTTTTAGCTATTGTGAATAATGCTGATATGAACATTAGTGCACTCATTCTGTTTGAATGAGTCCCATTTCCAATTCCTTTGTGGACATACTTAGGAGTGGAATTGCAAAGTAATCTGCTAATTCTATGTTTAATTGTTTGAGGAACACCAACTAGCTTTCCATAGCAGATGCACCTTTCACATTCCCATCAACCATTCAAGAGGATCCCACTTAGCCTTTTCTCTGTAGTGGATTATATTATGTCACCCAAATATATATATTGAAGTCCAACCCCTCAGTGTCTCAGATTGTGATGTTATTTGGAAATGAGCTCATTACAGATGGAGTTAGGTAAATTAAAATGAGGTCATATTGGAGTGTGTGGGCTCTTACACAAATATGGCTCCTGTTACATTAAGGGGAAATTTGGACACAGAGAGCCAAAGAGTAGAACCTCAAGTGAAAACTGAGGCAAAGAATATCATGGATTTCTTGCAATCCTTCATGAAAAGCTAGAATAGGCAAAAAACAGATTATTCCTTTATGGACTTTCAAGTAAGCATGGCCCTGTTGACCCCTTGCTTTTAGACTTACAGCCTTCAGAAATGTGAGAAAATAAATTTCTGTTGTCTTAAGCCACTCTTTTCTTGTTTATTGTAATAGTAGTACAAGAAGACTATGACTACTTGTTATATTCCATTCATTTTAAAAATAATAATAATAGCAATTTCTGGGTGTAACATTGCATGTCATAGTGGCATTGATTTGCATTGCCCTAGTGGCTAATCATGTTGGGCGTCTCTTTATGTGCTAAATGCTAATTTGTATATCTTCTTTGGAGACATTTCTGTTCAAGCTCTTTGCCTATTTTTTCTGTTTGTTTGTATTGTTTTCTGAGTAGGAAAAAAGTAGGACTCTTTTGTATATATTGGATATAAATTCCTTATCAACTATTTTCTCCCATTCTGCAGGTTACCTTTTCAATTGCTTGATAGTGTCTTTTGATGCATAATTTGTTTTTAATTATAAAGATCCAATTTAACTATTTTTCTTTTTGTTGATTATGATTTTGGAATCATATCTTATAATATATTGCCAAATTAAAGCCATAATATTTTCTCCTATGTGGTTCTGAAGTGTTTTATGGTTTTAATTCTTATAATTACATTGTTGGCACATTTTGTGCTATTTTTATATGGCATGAGGTTGGATCCACTTCATTAATTTGCACATGGAGACATAGTTCTCCAAAAAAACATTTTTTGAAGAAACTCTTCTTTCCCATAGGATGGAGTTCACACCCATATTAAAAATCAAGTGAATATAGATACGTGAGTTTATTTCTGGACTCTCAATTCTATTCCATTGATCTACATAGCTATCTTATACCAGTACAGCACAATTTTGATAACTGTACCTTTGTATAAATTTTTGAAGTTTATTAATGTGTTTTTCATATATGTTCTTATTGACTAACAATAATTTGTCTATTTAGGGCCCCTTGGATTTAAATTTGAATTTTTTTTCTATTTCTGCATGAAGGCTGCTGTAATATTGATAGAAACCACATTGAATCTGTTGCTTTGGAAAGTACTGATACCTACACAACATTATATTTTCTAGTCCATGAGCACAGGCTATCTTTCAGAATGTTTCCTTAAAATTTCTCTTCATTCTTTTTGTTATTTTCAGTGAACAAGACTATCTTTCCTGGTTAAATTTATTAAGATAAATTTTTATTCTTTTGGATGCTATTGAAAATGGATACGTATTTTTGAAATTTACATTTCTGACTGTTCATTGATAGTGTATAGAAACACTATACACTAGTGTATAGTTGACCTGCTGTCTTGCAAATTTTTTGATTCATTTATTAGCTCCAGTGGTTCTCTAACAAATTAGTTAGGAATTTCTATATGTAGAATCATGTCATCAGTAAATAAATATATTTTTATTTATTACTTACTAATTTTTATACTTTTTATACCTTTTTCTTGCCTAAATGCTCTGGCTAAAAGTTCCAATACAATGTTGGATAGCAGCAGTGAAAGTAGGCATCCTTGTATTTTTTATGATCTTAGGAGAAAAAACGTCAGATTTTCACCACTAGATGTAATGATAGCTGTGGATTTTTCTAAATGCCCTTTATTACATTAAAATAGTTTCCTATGATTTTTATTTTACAGAGTGCTTTTATTATGAAAAGGTGTTGAATTTTGTCAAAATACCTTTAATGTGACTATTAAGGCGATCATATTTTGTTTTTCCCCCTTAGTTCTTCACCATTAATAATCCTTCTAATGTGTTGTGGTTTTGGTACACTAGTGTTTGATTTAGGATTTTTGCCTCTATATAACTAAAAGAAATGCATTTGTAATTTTCTTTACTTATGACGTTTCCATATGACTTTAGTATGGTAATGCTGGCTTAATGGAATGAGATAGGCAAAGCTACTTTCTCTTATATTTCTTAAGGGTTTTTTTTAAGTATTGCTGTTATTGTTTTTTTGAGTGTTTCATAAATACCACCTGATGCAATCTGTTACTGGAAATTATTATTATATTTTCAGGAGGAGGGGATTTATTACTGATTTAATCTCTTTCTTTTTATAGATTCTTTTAAATTTTCTCTATCTTCTCAAATTGTTTAATTAATATGTAACTTTCTAGGAATATATGCATTTCATCTACATTATCTAACTTGGTGTATTCTCTTATATTCATTCTTCTATTTTGGTAAGGTGAGTAATGATGTGTCCACTTACATTTTTGGTTTTAGTTATTTTCATCTTTTTTCTTTGTCAGTCTAGCTAAAGAGGTGCCAATTGTGTCCATCTTATAAAAAATTACATTCAGTTGTCATTGATTTATTCTATTGTTTTTCTATCTCTATTGCATTCATTCCCACAGTAATCTTATATATATATATATCCTTCCATATGATAATTTTTGGTTTAGTTTGCTCTTATTTTTATAAATCTTCAAGATGTGTAGTTAAGATATGGTTTCAGAACTTTATTTTTTTAATGTAGTCATTTAGGCCTTTAAATTTCCCTCTGAGCACTATTGTTACCGCATACCATGTTTTGGTATGTTTTGTTTATGTTTTCATTAATCTGTAAGTAATTTCCAGTTTTCCTTCTCTTATTGAATTCCAGCCTTTTCCATTGTGATCAGAGAAACTTCCCTTTTTGACCATATTAACACACAATTCAAAGCTGGTAATTATACTCACAATAATGTCTTACCAACACCTCTATCCATTTCCAAACATTTACAATGAATGTAATTAAAAATTCTGTATAAATTAATTATCAACTTCCCATTATCTCCTCATTCTATCTCCTGCTAAACTATATTCTATATTAAGACTCTATGAGTTTGCTTATTATAATTAGTTCATTTTAGTGATCTCATACAATATTTGTCCTTTTGTGTCTGGCTTATTTCACTCAACGTAATGACCTCAAGTTTCATCCATCTTGTTGCATGTAACAGAAATTTCATTTCTTCTTTGTTTAAACTTTTTTCTTCTTTTAATACACTTTTAAAAAATTTTTAAAAGATACATAGATTACATAAATGTTACACAATAAATATAGGGTATTCTCATATGCCTCTCTCCAAACCCCACCCACATTTTCCACATTAACAACATCCCTCATTATTGTGGTACATTTGTTGCAATTCATGAACACATTTTGGAGCATTGCTACTAAGCATGGTTTATAGTTTACATTGTAGTTTACACTCTCTCCTACACAATTTTGTAAGTTATGACAAGATTTATAATGGCTTGTATCTGTCATTGCAATCTCATTCAAGACAATTCCCAAGTCCCAAAAATGTCCTCATATTACACCTGTTTTTCCCTCTCTCTCCCCTCAGAACCTCCAGTGGCCACTGCCTCCACATCAATGACCTAAGTATCCATCAACAGATGAATGGATAAACAAATGTGTTTATACATATTTTGGAATATTATTCAGCTATTAGAAGGAATAACATTCCATCATATGTATAAACCTCATTTGTTTATCCATTCATTAGTTGATGGATACATAGGTAGTTTCCCTCTTTTGCCAATTGTGAGTAATGCTGTTATAAGTGTAGGTGTGCAGATGTCAGTTTGTGTACTTGCTTTCAGTCTTTCTGGGTATGTGCCTAGTGGCAAGATTGCCAGATCATGTGACAATTCTGTACTATGCTTCCCAAGGAATTGTCAAACAGATTTCCACAATGGCTGCAACATTTTACATTCTCATCAAGAGTGAATGAATGCTCCTCTTTCTCAGCAACCTCTCCAAAACTTGTAGTTTTATTACTTTTTTTAAATAGCGGCCATTCTTGTAAATGTGGAATGGTATCTCCTTGTAGTTTTGATTTGTATTTCCCTAATATCTAGTGATGTTGAGCATCTTTTCATGTGCTTTTTAGCCATCTTTATTTCCTCTTTTGCCCATTTTTAAATTGGATTATATGACTTTTTGTACCTGAGTTGTAGGATTTCTTTATATATTCTCGATATTAAACTTTTATCAGTTATGTGGTTTCCAAATATTTTCTCCCATTGACTAAGCTGCCTTTTCACTATCTTGACAAAGTCCTATCATACATGAAAGTTTTCAATTTTAAGGAGGTCCCATTATATATATTTTTTTACTTTTGTTACCTGGGCTTTGAGTGTAAAGTCAAGACATCATTGACTACCACAGAATCTTAAAGAAGCTTCTCTATATTTTCATCTTGAAATTTTATGCTTCTGATTCTTATATTTAGGTCTGTGATCCATTTTGAGTTTATTTTTTGAATAAGGTGTGAGATAGGGCTCCTCTTCCATACTTTGTATATGGATATCCAGTTCTCCCAGACCATTTGTTGAAGACACTATTCTGTTTCAGTTGTGTGGACTGGGTGTCCTTCTAAAAAATAAATTGACTTAGATGTAAAAATTGATTTTTGAGCTCTCATTTCAATTCCATTGGTTAGTATATCTATTTATATGCCAGTATCATGTTGTTTTGACCATGGTAGCTTTATAACATACTTTAAATTCAGGAAGTATAAGTTGTCCAACTTCATTCTTCTTTTCAAGTTGTTTATGGCTCTTCAGGGCCCCTTACCCTTCCAAATAAATGTGGTAATCATCTTTTCCAATTCTACAAATGAGGTTGTTGGAATTTTGATTGGGATTGTGTTGAAACTGTAAATCACTTAAGGGATAATTGATATCTTAATGATATTTATTCTCCTGATCAATGAATACAGAATGCCGTTCCATTTTTTTAGGTATCCTTTGAATTCTTTTAGGAATATCTGAAGATATTTGTGTACCAGTCCTTTACATTTTTTGTTAGATTTATGCCTAGATATTTAATTCTTTTAGTTTTATGTTAATTAGAATTTTTAAAATTTTTACTCTTTATTCTTCATTTCTAGCATTTAGAAACAATATTAAATTTGTGGTGCAGATCTTATATTCCGCCATTTTGCTGAAATCATATATTAGCTCTAAGAAGTTTGTTGTGGATTTTTCTAGATTTTCTGTTTATACGATCAAGTCTACTGCAAATAGGGAAAGTTTTACTTCTCTCATTCTATTTTGGATGAGTATCATTTCCTTAGGCAACTTATTGCCTAATTGCTCTAGCTAGAATTTCTAGTTCAATATTGAATAATAGTGGTGACAATAAACTTCCTTGTGTTATTCCTTATCTTAGAGTGTTGCTTTCACTCTTTAATAATTAGGAAAGTTTTTTTCTGTGGATTTTTTCATATATGCCCTTGATCATGTTGAGGAAGATTCCTTCTAGTCCTAATTTTCTAAGTTTTTATCAAGAAGGAGTGCAGGATATTTTCAAGTGCCTTTTTTGCATCAATTTTGGTGAGTTTCTGTATGTTTTTTTAACTTTGTCTTTTTTTTATTTTTTTATATTTATTTATTTTTATTTTTAAAGAAGCTTTAGATTACATAAATGTTACATTAAAAATATAAGGGATTCCCACATGCCCCATTTCCTCCCCTCCCACTCTCTCCCACATCAACAACACACTTCATTAGTATGGTAAATCCATCACAACTGAAGAACACATATTGAAGCATTACCACCAACTACAGAATACAGTTTACATTTTTGTATATTTTGTCATAGCCTACAAGGCTGTTTCATTACCTTTTTAATTTAGTGTATTACATTTCTTTATTTTATTATGTTGAACCACACTTGCATACCTGGCTAAAGCCCTCTGGATCATGATGCATAATTTTAATGTGCAATTAAATTTTGTTTATTAGTATTTTGTTGAATACTTTTGGATTTATAGTCATAAGACATATTGATCAGCAATTTTTTTTTTAGTTTTCTTTTTTCATTTTTATAATATGTTTTTTACTTTTTAAAGATACTTAGATTACATAAATGTTACACAAAAAATATAGGGATTGTCATAGGCCCCACACCTCCCACACCCTCCCACATAAAAAAACATCCCTCATTAGTGTGGCACATTCATTGCAATTGATAAATACATCCTTGGGCATTGCCAATGAGCATGGATCATAGCTCACATTGTAGTTTACATGCTTCCACAAAATTCAGCAAGTTATGTGAAGGTATATAATGGCCTATAACTGTCATTGCAATGTCATCCAGGATGATTTCCAAGTCCTGAAAAAGATCCTGTATTACACCTGTCTTTCCCCTTCCGTGACCCCAAAGCCTCCAGTGGCCATTGTCTCCACATCAATGATGTAATTTTTTTCATTGCTAGTATCACAATAAGTCTATAGTAGAATACCAGTAAGTCCTTTCTAGTCCATAGTTCATTCCCCAGTCCTGAGGATTCTGGGATGGTGATGTCCACTCTACCTCTAATGAAGAGGGCTCTTTGATCCTATAAAGTAGATGGATGTGGCTCTCTTGCTTGCAGTTTGTAAGCTTTCTCATTTCCTTGGTATCGTGGTTGTCTATCCTCACCTCCTTGTTAATCTGGCTATGTTATGAGGGTGATGTTGGCCTCTGTTGTGGTTTGTGGCAGTATGTTACCCAGAAAAAACATGTTTAAAAACTTAATCCATTCTTGTAGGTGTGATTCTTTTGTAAGTAGGTCTTTAGTTGAGGTCACTTCAGTTTAGGTGTGACCACCTCAATCAGTATGGGTTTTAATCTTATTAATCTTATGACTAGAGTCCTTTATAAATGGAATGAAATTCAGATAGAGAGAAAGACATTGGAAGAACGTGAAATCAATGCAACCCAGAAGAGGCCTGAGAGGTGAGGAAAGATTGCCATGTGCCTTGCCATGTGACAGGCTAAGAACCAAGGATAACAAGCAGCCAGCCACAGAATGCCAATCTTCAGGAAGAAAAGATTACCTTGATGTTGCCTTGATTTGGACATTCTCCCAACATCAAAACTGTGAGCAAATAAATTCTCATTTTAAAGCTGAATCATTGCATAGCATTTGTTGGAGCAGTCCAGGAACCTAAAAACAGCCTCATAGACTGATTTAGGGAGAGTTTATGCCCTTTATACTTTTGAAGAATTTTCAAAGTATTGCTGTCAACTCTTGGGCCTGCAGCTGCAGGCAGGATAATCCCATCCACCATGTCCATGGGATATAAGCCCTCTCTCACTTGGAGGTGGAGTGGACATCACCATCCCAGTCCCCTCAGGATTGGGGCAGGAGCTATGGACTAGAGTGGACTTTGTGGTGTTCTGTTGTAGACATATTGTGATTCAAGCAATGGAAAAAATTGTAACAGTGAGGTGGAGCCAGTGGCCACTGGACATTTTGGGGGCAGGGAGGGGAGGGGCAGTTGAAATACAGGGGCTTTTTTGGGATTTGGGGGTTGTCCTGAGTGGCATTGCAGCAACGGAATTAGGCCATTTTGCATCAGCATATACCATGCAGAACTGTGTGGGAGAGAATGTGGTCTATGATGTGAACTGTGGTCTATGCTCAGTGGCAAGGCCGCAGAATGTGTATATCCATTGCAGGTGTTGTGCCACACTGATAAAGGATGGTGGTGTGGGATGTTGTGGGAGGTGTGGGAGGTGGGGAACATGGGAATCCCTGTAATTTCTGAGTAATATTTAGGTAATCTAAGCACCTTTAAAAAAAATATATATATATATATTTATAAATAACATTTATGTAAGCAAATGCACATATATGCATATCTATTTATGTAACATTTTACAAATATTGGTATGTATTCTACTATAGACCTATTATTATTTTTCTAGAACTGGAAGAACTCTTATCATTTTTATAAAGGCAGTGACCACCGAAGGTTCTGAGGGAAGAGAAAAGGAAAATAGGTGTAACATGGGGGCATTTTCAAGACATTGGAATTGTCCTGCATGACATTGCATTGACAAATGCAGGCCATTGTATATCTTGTCGTAACCTGCAAGATTGTTAGGAAAAAAGTGTAAACTATAATGTAAGCTGTAATCCATGGTTAGTAGAAATGCTTCAATATGTGTTCATCAATTGTAACAAAAGTATCAGATTAATATGGGATGTTGCTGATGTGGGAAATTGTGGGAAGGGGAGGGAGTGGGACATGTGGGAATTCCCTATATTTTTGATGTAACATTTATGTAATCTAAAGCTTCTTTAAAATTAAAAAAAAAAAATTAAATGGAAAAAAACAAACAAACAAAAAAATGTCTTCTGTGAACCAACTAGTCATGGACTTTTCTTTGTTGGGAGGTTTTTATTACTGAATTAATTTTTTTACTAGTTATTGGATTGTTGAGATTTCAGTATTTTTCTTGAGTCAGTGTAAGTTGTTTTGTGTTTCTACGAACTTGGTCCACTTCATTTAAGTTATCTAATTTGTTGGCATGCAGTTCTTCATTTTATCCTAAGTTTTAAAATTTTATTTTTGTTTGGTCAGTACTAATGTTCTCTTTTCTTTCTCATATTACTTTTTTCTCTTTTTCTCTTTGTCAGTCTAGCTAAAGTTTGTCAATTTTATCAATCTTCAAAGAGCAAACTTTTTTTTCTTTAATTATTCATATTTTTTTAGAGGTACTAAGGATTGAACCCAGTACCTTGTACATGGGAAGCAGATGCTCAATCACTGAGCTACATCCATTGCCCCATATAGTTTTTTAATTCTCTATTTCATTTTTATTAATTCTAATCTTTGGTTTTTCTTTCATTCTGCTCACTTTGGGATTAATTTGGTCTTATTTTTCTAATTCCTGCAGTTTTGAGGTTAAGTCTCTGAATTTAATAGTTTCTTGTTTTTTTTAAAATATACACATTTAGAGCTATAAATTTTCTTCTCTTAACTGCTTTAGCTTTTTTTTTTAATTAGAGAAGTTGTGAGCTTACAAAACAACCATGCATAATGGGCAGGAATCCTATACATCACACCTCCACTAACACTTTCCATTGCTGTGGGACATTTGTTACAGATTATGAAAGAACATGATCAGACTGTTACCACTAACCATGGTTTATAGTGTACACTCGGATATTTTTCTATACACCCACTATTATTAACACTTTATATTAATATTGTACATTTGTTATAGTTCATGAGAGAACATCCATTGTACTATTAATCACAGTCTATCTTCTACTACATGGTTAACTGTGTTATACAGTCCATGTTTTGTACATTCTATCCAAAATGTATACTCAGTGACTCTCACTTTTATCATCGCATTCTGCAGTCTTTGCCTAAGTAAAACTTTGAACATTTTCCTTAGTTCAAAATAAACCAACAACATACGACCCTGTTATTGACCCTTAGCATTTATATACTATCTTCTTTGACACCAATGAAAGAATATTACAACATTGCTTTTAACTATAGTCCATTAGTTACATTAATTGCATTTTTCCATGCATCAATATATATTTACCACCTTGTAATAGTGACATACATTTGTTCTAGTTCAAAGAAGAACTTTCTTCTATTTGTATTATTAACCACAATCCATATCCACCTCCAGGTTCACTATGTTATTGAGTCCCTCGATTATTCTCTAGCTTTCTTTCAATTGACATTTACATCTCTAGACTACCCCTTTCAGCCACAGTCCCACTTATAAACCAGCCATATTAATTATACTCACTATAATGTGTTACCATCAGCCCTATCCATTTCTACACATTTAGAGTCAAGGTAATTGAAAATCAACATATAATAAGCTTCAGTACACCTTCTCATTTTTCATCTTAACCCCTAGTATCTTATAGTCTAGATTTTAACTCCATGTTTTTATTCTTCATATTTAGTTCATATTAGTGAGACAATATAATACTTGTCCTTTTGTGTCTGGCTCATTTCACTAGCAAAATGTCCTCAAGTTTCATCCATGTCATTATATATGTCCCAATTTCATTTTTTCAAAGGTCAGCATAGTATTCCATCATATGTATATATCTCAATTTGTTCATCCATTCATTGATTGATGGACACTGGTGTTATTTCAATCATTTGGTAATTGTGAATAATGCCACTGTGGCCCTCTGAGTGCAAATGTCTGTAGGCATCATTATTTTCAGTTCTTCTGGATATATTTATAATAGAGGGTTTTTGAGTCATACAGTAATTCTATATTTACCTTACTGAGGAACCACCAAATTTTCTCCACAGATGCTGCACCATTCTACATTCCCACCAATAGTGAAAGACTGTTCTTATTCCTCCACATCCACTCCAGCACTTGTTGTTTTCTGTTTGTTTTCTTTAAATAATGGTCAGTCTATGCGGTGTGAAATATTTCCTTGTAGTTTTGATATGCATTTTCCTAACAGCTAGTGATATTGAATATTTTTCATGCGTTTTTTCACCATTTGTATTTTCTCTTGGGAGAAATATTTATTTAAATCTTTTGCCTATTTTTTAATTGGATTGTTTGCTCTTTTATTGTTGAGTTGTATGATCTCTTGATGTAGCATGGAAATCAAACCTTTATCAGATATGTGGTCTCCAAATGTTTCCTCCCAATGAGCAGTTTGCTTTTTCACCTTCTTGAAAAAGTTTTTTGAAGCACAAAAGTATAAGTTTGAGGGGGTCAAATTTGTCCATTTTTTGTTTCATTGCTCATGACTTTCATGTAAATTTTAAGAAACCTCCACCTACCACCAGGTCTTGAAGATATTTCCCTACATTTTCTTCTAGGAGTTTTATGGTGTTAACTCTTATATTAGGTTTTAATCCATTTTGTATAAGAAGTGAGATAGTAGTCCCCTTTCTTTCTTTTGTGTATGGCTATCCAGTTCTTCCAGCACTATTTGTTTAATAGACTGTTCTGACCCAGCTGAGTGGGTTTGAAAGCATCATCCAAAAGATGTAAAGGTCTTTTTCTGAGCCATCAATTCAGTTCAATTGGTCAATATACCTATCTTTATGCCAGAACCATGCTGTTTTTACTACTGTGAGTAGATAATATGATTTAAAATCCAAAAGTGAGAGTCCTCCAAATTTATTCTTTTTTTTTTAAAGGGGTTTCTGGCTATTCAGGTCCCCTTTCTCTTCCAAGTAAATGTGATATTTGGATTTTCCATTTCTTTCAAAAAGGCTGTTAGAATTTTTATCAGGATTGCATTGAATTTGTATATAAATTTGGGTAGAATGGGCTTCTTACTGATATTTAGTCTTCTGATTCATGAACATGGAATGCTCTTCCATGTATTTATTTAGCTCTTCTTTAGTCTCTTTTAGCAATGCTTTGTAGTTTTCTGAATACAAGTGCTTTAAATCCTTGGATAATTTTATTCCTAAATATTTGATTCTTGTTGGCACGATTGTAAATGGATTATTAAAAGACATTTCCTCAGATTGCCCATTGATAGTGTATACAAATAATGCAGATTTTTGCTTATTAATCTTTTTTTGTTCATATTAATCAATGGGAATTTATTTACTCACAGTTTGGAGGCTGGGAAAATGTATAAATTAAGGCGTCTTCAAGGCAATCCTTTCTCTCAGAAAACTATGGCATTCTGCAACTGGATGCTGATGATCCTTGGTTCCTCTTGCAAGACACATGGAAGCCTCTCCTGGTCTCTTCCTTCTCTTCCAGGTTTCATTTCAGCTTCTTTTTAAATATTTTTTATTCTTAAAGAAGCTTTAGATTACATAAATGGTACATCAAAAATATAGGTGATTCCCATAAACCCCACCACCTACCCTTCCACACTTTTTTCTATTACAATATGTTTCATTAGTGTGGTACATTTGTTACAATTGATGAACACATATTGAAGTATTGCTACTGATCATAGTCTTTAGTTTACCTTATAGATTATATTTTGTATCACAGAATTTTATAAATTTTGAAAAAAAATTATAGTATCCTGTGTCGGCCATTGCAATATCATGGAGAACAATACCATTGCCTCAAAAATGCCCCATGTTACACCTATTCTTCCCTCTCCTTCCCCTCAGAAACTCTGACTGCCACTGCTTTTAGATCAGTGTTAAAAGATCTTCCATTGCTAGAATAATGTCTACTTTAATCACTAATTTAATTCCCCCCTTATAATTATTCATTCTTCATTAATTCCCCCCTTATAATTATTTATTCATGAATCTTGAGATTTGGGGATAGTAATGCACACCTCTTCCTTATTAAGAAGGGCACTTAGATCCCATGGTATAGATAGCTGAAACTGTCTTGCTTGTAGTTACAGATACTCTCTGTTTTGGGGGATGGGCATTGTCCATTATCATCCTTTTGTCAATTTTCCTTGGTGAGTCCAATGAGCTGGAAAGCAGTTTTTGCAACTCTGCTGAGCTGAAGGGTGCAACCAGCATACAAAGGGACTGAAGATTTAGGTCTATGGGAAATATATTTCATGACTATGTGTTAAATATAGGTTCAAATAAATAGAGCAGAAAAGCCATGTGTAGGAAAATTATAAATGAGTCTAACTCTGTTACATTGTATAGCATATATTCCAAGGTAAGGTCCACTGACCAGGTGCTGAATTCCTGAGATTGCCTGCCTACAGCAAATAGATGTCTGTAGATTCATCAGCAGCCCTACTGTTTGAAGCACTGTTTACAGTGGCAGTCAATGTAATACTCCTGAGAAATGTATAAGTGTAACCTATAGAATGATCTACCAACTTTTCTGTCAATCTCCTTTAAAATGAAAAGTTTTTAATTTTGATGAGTTCCCTTTTACCTATTTTTTTCTTTCATTGTGATGTGGGTGTAAATTTTATGAAACAATTTCTTACCAATGGAACCAAATTGAGGGATCTGATATAGATCGATAAGTGATCCTTTAAAAATTTTAAAAAAGATTTTAAGTACTTTTAATTACATGTAGTTATCCTAACTTATCTTTATAAATTGAAAAAAAAAGTTAAAAATATAACCATTAAAAATCTTTTCAGAGATTATACAGCATAAATTTATCAGCTTTTCAAAATAATTAAAAAAAAATTTTCTAAATATTAGCTGACATTTTATATGTTAAGTAAAGCATAGGAATTAGTGCACATTAAATTTATTGGAGAAGAAAAGATTTAAATTAAAAGAAAGAGAGATTTAGATTTCATAGTCAAAAAGATGTGAATTTGCATGCTGCACCAATTAAGTGTGATTTTATGTGTGTGATTTATAGTTTTTAACTTTCAGATTCCTCATTGGAAGCGAAGATAATGCTAATATTTAACAATAACCAACATTTAATGAGTGCTGATCTATGTTAGAAAATAATCTAAGCATTTATGTTTATTAACTTATTTATTCCTCATACCAACCCCATGAAGTAGGTATTAGTATGGCCCCCATATTGTAGAGGAGGAAATGGATGTACAGAGTGATTAAGAAATTTGCTCCAAGTCACAGGGCCATTTGTAAGTCAGGATTTGAAACTTGGCAAATTATCACCTCTCTCTTCTAGAAGCATATGGCACGTAACATTAAAATATTAGCAGTTATTATTATCAGTATGATTAATATTAAAAAAATATATACATAGTTTAGGAGACACTCATATACCAATTATTGCCCAGAATAAGGTATATTTTCTTATGCGCATGCATATGCATGTGTTTGTGTGTGTATATGTATACACACACAGGCACACACATAATCTTCTCAGCATTTTTAGGGTATCTTTAGGGCTGGGGCAACACCATATTACTTTTAAACTCACATGACATATTAAAAGAGTGTCTTTGAGAAATAAAAAATCAATAAATGTAAAAAAATCATTAAAATTATGAAAATGATAAGAATTTATAAAGCACTTGGCTGTGATGATAATCAGAATACGTTTCACAACTCAAAAATTATTTTCCCTTACATGTTTCCTAGAAGCAAAAGTCCTGGATATGGAAAACAAGCATATAGTTCAACTCTAGTCAATTAAAAAATGAGATAGTTCTGCTCCAGGTGTTATTACCTAAGAAAAATTCCATTATTGAAGAGTTAGAAAAAACAATTAGCAATTGCAACTGTGAATAATTCAGTTCTTCCAAAGCAACAATGTGGTCTTATGGAGACAGATTTTAATTTATTGTCTATGATATCAATAACAAACAGTAGTTAAAGTCTATATATTTTCCCATGGATTTTTTTTCAGCCTTCATACATGATATATCATTCATACAGGAACATACATAAACATACATAAACAATAAGTGTATATTAATAGCTGTGAACTTACAAAACTAACATCATACAAGACTCCCTTACATCACTCTACCACCAATACCAAGCATTTGTTAGCAAACAATGAAAGAGTATCATGAAAGTATTACTAATAACTATAGTAAGTATCTTACATTTGGTGTATTTTCCCCCAAACCACCTTATATTTTTTGGTTCATAAACTATATATTTTATCTAAATTGTGCAATCAATGGCCTTTGGTATAATCACAGAGCTGTGCCATTCACCACTTCAATCAGTATAAGAGTATTTTCATTACACCAAAGAAAAGAAGAAAAAACAAACTGAAGAACCACTATCATACCCATGTGTTATTGCTACTAATTACAAATCATATAATGTGCTTTCCTCATTTCTTTTCATTTCCAAATATTGACAAATTTTTACCAATTCTGCCCAGATTAAACCACAGCATTCCATTCTCTAACCACATTCTCTTCTCCAGTGACTTATATTCTAGCTATTATGCTCATGAGTTTGCCTATTATATTTAGTTCATAAGACTGAAATCATTCAATATTTGTCCTTTTGTTCCTGGCTTGCTTCACTCAACAAAATGTCCTCCAGGTTCATCCATGTTGTCATATATTTCATGACTTCATTACTTCTAATAGCTGATAATATTCCAACATGTGTCTATACCACACTTTGTTGAAACATTCATCAGTTGATGGACACCTGTGTTGCTTCCAGTCTTGATTACTGTGAATAATGCCCTTATGAACATCAGTGTACAAATGTATATTAATTTCACTGCTGTCAGTTCTTCTTGGTATACATAGTAGTGATATTACTGGGTCACATGGTATATCTGTATCTATCTTCTTTAGGAACTGCCAAAAAAACTACGTTAGAGGATAGATTTGAGAAAGGATACTCTTGGTAAGTAGATTAAGAAATGATGATGGCATGTTATTGAAGTGAATGAGAAAAATTTTGCAAATATTTAAGTTATAAAATTAATCAAAATTAGATATGGACATATGCAATAATTGTCAATTATGCATTGTATATAATTAGGAACCTTCCTGGGATTTTTGTTTTCATGCAATATGTGGTAATGATTTAGGTCAAGTTTTATCAAAATTGTATCATCCATGAATGCTTAATGAATAAACGCTTGAATTATTAACATAAAAATGAAAAATAATTAAGATTTAAGACATTACTATGGAATATGATATTTACTTTTAATGATAAAATTAATGAAGACATATTAAAATTACTGAACATAAATATCTTGTTGGAAGTTGCAACCAAGGTATATATTTCCAACTTTTAATGACAAGACCCTGAATTATTTTTCAGGTTAAATATCCAGATTATTATTTTTTTTTTAATTTTATGGTTTAATTTAGAAACTCCTAACTTGGAAAATGCCATATAACTATTTAAAATTAGATTTTACATGGCAATGTTGTTTATGAAAATATTCCTCACTAAAGACTATTTCAGTGAAGTCATAATTGTAAGTCTTTCTGTTCTGACATTAGATTGAATTTACTCTCATTCCCTTCTTTGGATGTATTACAAACCAGAAAGAATTTCATCTTCTCTAAGAATATTTTATAAATGTTTAAATGTGAAAATTGCATTATCAATATTTTTCTTCCAATAAGTAAAGTGGAAGTTAAGTTTTCATACTATAGTAAGGGTCACATCCATTTATAATGTCTTGTGCATGATCTGATGTCACAGGCATAGCATACTTGATGAGAACCTACAATTCAACATATTTACACCTTGATTTTTAGAAAAGTAGATAAACTGCCCTTTATAGTAACTCAGGGATTTTTCCCAGAAACTCTATGATGAAATCTATTTTGAGAAAGAAACACTTGTTTACTCAAGAAGAGATTTCTTTGAACAGCCTTTTATTTATATATCTGTAAGTCATTGATGTATCCATTGTTTTGGATACATCAGTCTTTGAGTGTTGGTAAAAGAATCTAAATGTGGATACTGAATATATGGTTGTTTATTGCAATTTTTGGCTGTCTGTGCTCAATGGAAGTGGTTATATGAAATTGTTTGGTTTTCATTATTATGAGGGTACTTATGGATACAGCAGGAGACCGTGAACCCATGGGAGTTAGAATAATCAGAGGATGGTTTACTGATGGGAAAAACTATCTGCTGGGTAAGGACATTGGCATATGGCATGGGGGAACAACAATAACTGAAATCCAATTTGATAGCCCTTTGTTGGTTTAATTTCTCCAGTTAATTTTCAAACTGTGGAATGAAATTGGGAAAACAAAGCAAAACAGAACATGCAGACAAACACACAAAACCTTTGGTTTCCTGTTGGCAATGCAATGAAAAACTATGAGAGGAGAAGATAATGCATTGGTGTGGGGCATAAGGCAGTGGAGCAGTAACACAAAACATTGTGAGAGTAGAAATGATCTTTGGTTTAAAACCCAGATTGGATTTTTAAATGTCACATGATAGATTATAGCCAGGAAGTATTTTTGTATTTTGGAATGTATGAAGCTTCTAGAAATCTCAGAAAACCTAGGAGTTTATAAGTTTATGCAAATACCAGAATTTATCAGTTTATGCAAAATGAAGAATCAAAAATTTTTTTGATAGCGTTCAATTTAGTTGAAGTTCCCTTAAACTTGGGGCACAGGGATACAGCAAATTTTCACTGTTATGTTAAATGCTGCCCTGACTCACTTTTATCTTTCCAAACACCCAAGAATTTAGTCTTGCTGTGTTGCCAGTAGCCCAAGAAGAAATGTCAGAAATCAGTCCTGTATTTCTTAGTCATTCTCCTCAGAGGATCTTTAAAATATTTGTCCTCCAGAATATAGACCAGGGGTTTTAACATGAGGGTAAAGGGAGAATAAAAATCAGAATCTACTACTGTCTTGTGCTTTTGCTCCATTGAGGAGTTGATATTTGATTTGGTTGTACACACATGAAGAGCACAGTCTCAAAGTGTAACCTGACCATTATGAGTTGATATGAATAGGTGGAGAAGGTTTCTGACTGTTCTTTGCTAGAGAAGATCATCAACATGGCTGAGACAATATGCATAGAAGAAAAAGATGATGTTGAATATTATTACAATAGTGAAACCACACACATCTAAGTGAGAGATAGGAAAAGTAATTTAATTTATTTTTACCACAAACTAACAGTCTAAATGTAATGGAAATTTCGATTATAGCATTTACCACACCATAATAAAGGAACACCATGATCCACAACATGATGAGTTAGATAACATGTTTAGTCCCATTTCATAGATGAAGAAATTGAGGTATGCTGGGATTAGTGTTACTAATATAGACTATGGCCAGTATTGAATCCAGCTATCTGGTTCTGAGGCCATGTGCTTAAACATCATGTCTTCTTCCTTCCTAAAAATAGTGATATGCTTCTATTTATACCCATGCCACCTGTTTTAATAGCATATATCCTTGTCTACTTATCTTTTGGTAAAAGCCTAAGATCGTTGAATATAAATTCATACTTTTCTCTCACCTGGGAATGTGGTCACTAACCTGGAGTCTCACTTTGCTTCCATAAATGTGAATATTTATTTTCTAACATATCTAAATGATGAAATGAATGATATATGAAATATATTTATAAATTTTAAAGCATTGCAAATTATAAATTGAAACAATGAAAATATCTGCAAAATCATGATTTAAAACATGCACAAATTGAAAAAGCAAAACCTTAGATTAAGATTTATTCATTTCATACTTAATGCTGTATTTTGAGGTTATTTGAAGAATTTGTCTATCTATCTAATTTCCTATCTATCTCTCTATGTATCTATTGGATATTTCTATCTGTCTATCTCTGTGTGTGGTTGTGTGGTTGTGTGGTTGTGTGTGTGTATACAGTATCACATACTTGATGGTGATACATTTGTTGGCAAACTATTTTCATGGTTCCATTCAGTTCTCTGCCAGAAAATCATTGTAAATAATAAAATTAAACTACATTTGAAGTTTTGAAATATGTTCTTGAATGTGTTACCTCATAGTATTGATATTACCCCTGTGACCACTCTTAATTTTTACTATGTCACTTTAAAACAATTTTGTAAAAGGAAACCATTCTGCCATTCCAACCTGAATATACC
>JAQZBX010050854.1:0-19549 GCA_029593785.1 Cabassous unicinctus | reverse complement strand
AACTCATCAACGACCTTTCGTCGGGCTTTCATTGGAGCCACTGGTTTGCAGCCTGCCTGCAGAACCTAGACTTGTGCATCCTCACGGTTGCGAGAGAGACTCTTTTAAAAATCTCATATTATTGACAGATACCTCCTGTTGATTCTGTTTCCCAAGAGAACCCTGACTAATACAGCATCTTATCCACCAAAAGCCTCAGAGCCAGGTAGCACACACCTGAACATATGTCCTACCCCAAACTCTGCTCTCACTCTAAAATTACATGGTCACTCTTCTGCTGCAAGAATGTTCTCAATGAATTCAATGTGAACTTGTTTGCTTGTCTATTTTGCCAGTGATTCTGAAAAGAAAAGAAAAAAAGAACTCTCTCAATGTACAGCCTATGTCTCAATAATGAGAATATATTTAGTCTCAAAATCATTGGTGGGGGGTGTCTGGGATGGGGGATTCATGGGAGTAAGTCCATCTGAATATACATGGAAAAAATACAAAAGACAAAACAATCCGTAACTTCACTTCCAACCAATCCCTGTGTGTGTGTAAGTGTGCTTGTATCTAAATGTAAAAAAGAGCCATAGTGTCTGAGTCATTGATAGTTTGTCAATAGTCTAGACTTAAATGCCTGCTTAACTAGGGTGGGGAGTTGACCCTTCAAGAAGAGAATAATCAGAATAATCAGTCCTGTTTTAACATATTTTTCTTTAAGAGACCAGAAGATTCCAAATGCATATTGTAGCCAGTTTTAAAGACTCCCCTGTCAAATCAAATGAATGTTATGCAATTTTTCTGTCACTCCAAAATCTCTCCAGGTGATTTTATTACCCAAAGCCTATAATGTATTTGTTTAGGCATCATCTGTTCTAGTAAAACTGAGTTCAGGAAAGTCTAGATGGTCTATTATATGATTCTTGAACTGGGTTCCAAGAGACTTTCATTCTCTTCTCCAGAATCTTCCATTTATGTTTTATGTACTTTTGTCTACCTCCAATTTTTTTCTTCATCCCTAAAATGGACATAATAACAGTTGTTGCAATCTCTCTAGGGATGTGTATGGATTAATTTGTTAATTATAAAAGTACTTTGAGATCTTAGAAGAAGGAGGTTTGTAGTTAAAGGATACAAATACTGTTACAATTTGCATGAAGTTCCTTTATGGGTGGTATGACCCTCTCTTAAAAAGTTCACAGAAATGGCCCACAGGCATGTGGAAAGACAACAATCTAATCTTCCCTATTACACAGCTCCCTGTCCTGATACCATTGTTCCCTGTTTCCTGGCTCTCCACAGGCAGAAATCTTAAACATTAAGCGACCTTCTGGCTTGGGGAAGAACTAAGTGCATATTTGCCTATATTCCAAAACCAAGATGACGTATACTTCCAATTGAACAGATGTGGTCAGCCCGTTGATTAGACACAGGGGAGAAGAAATTAAACACATCCAAAACAGCAGTGAGTAGGAAATCGGGGTGAGCAAAGGTGAGCAAATGCACTATGTCTCTCCTTTCCCATCATTGTGTTTCCTTTCCTTTTACTCCTCCATGTTTCCCCTTTTCAGCAAGGAAATTTTCCAAGTCTTTTTCCCTCCTTGGCTTTCTTTGCTTGGTCATAAGCAAAGGTGGTTCCAGGGTTAGCAATTCTTTCCCAGTACCTTCCAAGCACTCACAACTGAGCAGGAATTTTGAATGATGCTCAATAATCATTGCCAATTTCAATAATTCAGAGACTTATGCATCCATTAATGGACTATCCAGGCCTCTTAGTGTTACGCTTTCTGTTTCCTGCTGCTCTCTGTCTGTTAGCCATTTCATTGAAAATCACTGACTAAATTCATAGAATCTATTCAGTTGGAAGGGGATATGGAGTCCTCATTCCAACCTCCCTCTCTTCCTCAGCCGCATACAAATAAAAATTCTCTCCCCACCATCTCTGCAAGATTTCATCCAGCCTCAGCTCAGACACCTCCAAAACACTGGAAGCCCATGCCCTCATGAGATATTTTTGTCCAGCTGTAATAATTAGAAAGTTCATCTTTACACTGAGCCAAAATCTACCTTCCTATGATGTATACTCTTCATTCTTAGTTTTACCATCAGAGCAATATGAATAAATGTAACCTCCCTTCCATGCTCTATTTCTCCTAATTTTTCCCTCATCTAGGCTAAGAAGCCTTAGTTTTCCAACTATCTTATTGTATGAGATCCAGTGTGCTACCTTTTGGGGTAGTTATTGCATATTGACTCATACTGAAATTGTGGTCAAGTATAAGGCCTTTGTCTTTTCCATATAACTTCTTGTTAACCCACCTCTCCATGTTATACTTATGCAGATGAATTTTGGAGAGATTTATATTTATCTCTTTCAAATTTTGTTCTGTTAGTTTGGGTCTTTTGAGCTTTTTTCCAGTCTTGATCTAATTAGTAGCTATTCCTCCCACCTTTGAGTCATCCACAGATTTGCTGTCAGCTTTCACATGGTCTTCCAAATGGTTGATTATAAGTCTGTAAAAAAATAGGGCTCAGGGGAATACTAGTGAAGATCTCCTTTGAGGGAGTATAGCAGGACCTGTGAATATTTAGCCCATATACCCTCAGAACTATTTTTGTTTTCCTGCACACCAGCCACAGGTGTGATTTCACTACCACACACAGTGGCCATCTCTTTGCTGGAGCTTGTTGCCTGCACTCATGGAGAGCCTTCCTGTGTTTCTGGAGGGTAGCCTTTAACCAATGACTGTTGGATACCAAAGTATGTACTCCTGTTCTCCTGTCCTTAATGGAAACAACTCTGAGGTGTTACCAGGGTGTCTCCACAAGATACCATTGCTTGGTCTCCCTGTGTATACATTATATATAAAATCTACACTGG
The DNA here is from genome assembly GCA_029593785.1 of Cabassous unicinctus. Classification (NCBI taxonomy): domain Eukaryota; kingdom Metazoa; phylum Chordata; class Mammalia; order Cingulata; family Chlamyphoridae; genus Cabassous; species Cabassous unicinctus. The sequence continues at coordinate 16,683 of JAQZBX010050854.1, read as the reverse complement.
TTAATAATCCATCCCATCATAATTTGAATGCAATGGCTCCTTCACCATATATATAGATATATATATACATTTTTTTTTCTTTTAGAAAGGCCTATATTGTTCTATTGATTGGTCTGTTTATTCTTATGTTAGATCAATATTGACACAAGAATATCTTGTAAAGAAAGCTCTTCTCTCATCCAATTCTCTTTTAAACGCAGTGACTTGAATGTCTTTTCAATTTGAAGATTATTTTCCTTAAGAGAGAATATAAAGCAATAAAGGAATCAAGAAAGTCTGCATTTCATTGTTTATCGCAATGTTACAGGACATGCCCCTATTATTAAGGATCTTTTTAAAAAATTCTTTGCTTTGATTATAACTTTAAAAGACATTTTAAATATTATTAGCATTTTTCACAAACTGAACTCATTCTGGAATATATCATTCCCGACAATTTTTATCAACTGGTAAGTAAAATATCAGTAAAGGCAAAAATGTCAGATGTTTATCAAAATGAACGGATAGGAATTTGTGCAGCTTTTTGATATTCTCTATTTCTCCTTACAATTTCTTGTGTTAAGAAAGCATCATAAGGCTGGTGACGTCATCAACATGGTGATGTAAGATCTCCTGTGGAAAAGTCTTCCCTCAGAATCAGCTAATAAAAGGACAAATACCACTTGCTTAGAACTGTGAGGGGCATTAGAAAATGGAGAAGGACTCTATAAATGCTGAACTGAAGAAAAAGAAAAATAATCTATACTATCAAGTAAGAAATTCTGTCCCAGACACATCAGTGCAGATCCCTCCCCTCACTTGGTCCTGCACAGCTTGGGAGTTGCACAGAGGCAAGATGGCCAGGGTTCCTCCAGCCACGGATGCAGACCATAGAGCCACTCACAGCAGTAAGTTAGAACCCCATGCATATCCAGGAATAGGGACCCAAGTCCACAGAAACCCAGGGTAGAACACAAGCCACTAAGTCAGGCTGCATGTAAAAGGGTCCCTGGGGGGAGGTGAAGAGAGAGAAAGACCATTGCAGAACTGTTGGCAAGAGACGCACACATTCAACCCAGTTTCTGTTAGCTGGACCATCTAAACATAAGGCGGAATTTTTTGTAGTGACCCATTTTTCTGGATTGACTCCATCAGAGTTCCTGGGGTGGGATACCTTAAGAGGGAATAAACTGGAGGTAGAAAAGTCTCACAGGAAAATAAAAGGATGGGAGGAGGTTAAAACTGAATTGGTGTACGACAGGGATTTAAGTGGCAGCATGAAGTGCAAAAACACATTCTAAACTGACAAAGAAATAAAGAAAGAAGATGCAAATAAATAAAAATAGAAGTAAAAAGGATCATGAGGATACTATGAACAGTTATATGCCAACCTAGATGAAATGGAAAAAATTCTTAGAAACACATGAACAACCTACACTGACTCTAGAAAAAATAGAAGATCTCAACAGACCAATTACAAGTAAAGAGATTGACTCCTCATCAAAAAATCTCACAAAAAGGAGAGCCCAGGATCAAACAGTTTCACAGGTGAATTCTACCAGTTATTTCAATAGGAATTAATACCAATCCTGCTCAAAGTCTGCCAAAATATTGAAGATGAGGGAACACTACCTAACTCATTCTATGCTGCTAACATTGCTCTAATACCAAAACCAGATAAAGATACTACAAGAAAAGAAAATTACAAACCAATATCTCCTAGGAATATAGATGCAAAAATCCTCAACAAAATACTTGTAAATTGAACCCAACAGTGCATTAAAAAAATTATACACCAAAATCAAGTGGGTTTTATTCCAGGTAAGCTGGAGTGGTTCAACATTAAAAAATCAATTAAATTAATAAGTCATGTTAACAAAATGAAGGGAAAGACTGAAATGATCATCTTATTTGATGCAGAAAAGGCATTTGACAAAATCCATCATCCTTTCTTGATAAAAACATTTAGAAAAATAGGAATAGATTCAATGCAATCCTGATAAAAATAAATACTTCCAATATGTCATCCCCTGCTACTCTTATTTCTAGATCATATCACTTCAAATCTTTTGATTTGACTTTTCATCTTGTGGACTCGAAAAATCAAAGTAAGACCCCTCAAATTTTGTATAATGTGGTGGAAATAAAAATATACTCATAAATACATACATACATATAGTATACATAGATAAGTAAATTAATGTTGTATCTGTGATCTCTATTGTTTTCTGATTCAAAGTGGGAATTGGTTATTTTCATCTTATTAAATAAAAAATTAATTTATAGTATAATAGATTTTCTTTTTTTTATTTCAAAAAACATCAGATAAAATCTAACCAAACCCCATAATAATTTTTAGATGCAGAAATTGATAATAAGAATTTATGTAACTTATTTCAGGTTGCAAAGTTAGCTATCCAGTGATCTAAACTTAGAACTCTAGTTTTCTATCAAACAAATATTCTTCTTAATTGACCATATTGATGAATTTATCCATCTCCCCAAGAAATAAGTGGCTATGAGAAGGGAACATAAAGTAAAATATAATTGATCATTTTATCCTACTGGTTAAGAAGAAGAAGAATACTGAGATGGGGAGTTATCTAAAAAGAAATATTTAACTGAATTGATAATGCCTCCAAATTTCTTGTACCCATGCAAACCTTTTCTTTCATAAGATAAAAAAAATTGCAGAGAGTTCTGGGAAGATGGCATCAGAGTATGCAGGCAGGGCTCCAATCTCTCACAAAAACACTGGAGAAGGGGCCAAAAGCTGTCCGAGGGACCTGCTTTGGGGATCAGCAGACCAGGACAGTGCTACACAATTCCCAGGAGGGTTGGGGACAGAAAGACAAAGAACCCAAAACAATAAATTGAGTTCCCAAACCCCCATGACAGCCGAGAAGGGCTCCCATACCCACCCCAAAGACATTAAGACAGGATAAAACCCCTGGCTCATAGTAGCCCACTAAGAGTGGGCTGTTACAAGGGAAAAAGGAGATGGAGTAAGGGGGATTCTCTTCAGTGAATTAGGCCTGCAGAACCTGCTTTGAATCTTGTCACTGGCCAAGCCAAAACACAGGAAAGGAGAGATTGAAAAACTGCCGTTACATCTCTCCTAACCAGAACTCCTGGGAGAAAATCTGTACTCTATTAGTGAGTCCCTGGCCCGATTTTGATAACTTAAGCTGGGCAATTTTAAAGACTCAGACAAAGTTGAACCAAAAATCAAAGATGAGCTGTGAAAAAAAAAGCAATAGGCAAGAGAGAGAAATTGGCCATCAGAGAAAATTCACCAACATATTTAGATGCCTAGAAACCAGCAAAAAATTACAAGACATACTAGGAAACAGGAAGAGATGGTCCAGCCAAAGGAACTAATCAAATATCCTGACAAGATAAAGATTTAAGAAAACTAATCAATGATAATCACACAAATCTCCTAAATCAATTCAAAGAATGGAAGGAAAACATGACTAAAGAGATTTTTAAAAAGGTACTGGATGAACAAAAAGAACAATTTGAAAGCCTGTAAAGAAAAGTAACACAGCTTATGGGAATGAAAGACAAGATGGATGAGATTAAAAATAGATTCAAGGCACATAACAGCAGATTTGAATTGCTCGAAGACAGAATTAGTGGTTTTGAATAGAGAACATCTGAACTGGAAAAGACAGGTAAACAGAAAGAGAAGAGAATGGAAAAAATTGAACAGGGTCTCAAGGAATTTGTTATAAAAGATGAAGCAGGTAATTGCATATTATTAAAAGGGACAATTCACCAAGAAGAAATAACTATATTAAATATTTATGCACCTAACCTGGGTGCTACCAGATGCATGAGGCACTCACTGGCAAAACTGAAGGGAGAAATAAATTTCTCTACAATAATAGTTAGAGACTTCAATACGCCACTGTCAGCATTGGATAGAACACAACATATCAAAACAATGGGACACCACAAGTGCAGTGCAGAGAGGGAAATTTATAACCCTCAATGTTTACATTAAAAAAGAAGAAAGAGCTAAAATTGAAGATTTAACTGCACACCTGGAGGAACTAGAAAAAGAACATAAAACTAATCCTAAACAAAGCCAAAGGAAAGAAATAGTAAAGATCAGAGCAGAATTAAATGAAATTGAGAAGAAAAAAAACAAAAACAATAGAGAGAATCAACAAACCCAAAAGTTGGTTCTTTGAGAAGATCAACAAAATCGACAAACCCTTAGCTAGACTGACAAAGATAAAAAGAGAGAAGATGCAAATAAATAAAATCAGAAATGAGAGGGAGGACATTATCACTGACCCCACAGAAATAAGAGAGATAATAAGAGTGTACAATGAACAACTGTATGACAAAAAACTAGACAATGTAGACAAGATGGACAAATTCCTAGAAACACACAAACCACCTACACTGACCCTAGATAAAAATAGAAGACCTCAACAAACAAATCACAAGTAAATAGATTGAAACAATCATTAGAAACCTCCCAAAGATGAGAAGACCAAAGTCAGATGGCTTCACAAGTGAATTCTACCAATCATTCAAATATGATCTAATACCAAACTTGCTCAAGCTCTTCCAAAAAATTGAACAGGAAAGAATGCTACCAAACTCATTCTATGAAGCCAACATCACCCTAATACCAAAACCAGATTAAGATACTACAAAAAAAGAAAATTACAGACCAATATCCCTAATGAATATAGGTGCAAAAATCCTCAACAATATACTTGCACACCAAATTCAAAAGCACATTAAAAGAATTATACACCATGATCAAGTGGGTTTTATCCCAGATATGCAAGGGTGGTTCAACACAAGAAAATCAATTGTGTTGAAAATAAATTGAAGAAGAAAAATCACATGATCTTCGCAAATGATAAAGAAAAGGCATTTCATAAAACACAGCACCATTTCTTGATTTTAAAAAAGCACTCAAAAAGATGGAAATAGAAGGAAGCTTTCTCAATATGGTAAAGTGCCTATATGAAAAACCTATAGCTAGCATTGTCCTCAATAGTGAAAGACTGAAAGCTTTCCCAATGAGATCAGGAACAAGACAAGGATGCCCACTGACACCACTGTTATTCAATATTGTGCTAGAAGTTCTAGTGAGAGCAATAAGGCTAGGTAAAGATCTATTAATAAAAGGCACCCAAATAAGAAAGGAAGAAGTAAAACTTTCACTATTTGCTGATGATATGATCCTATCTAGAAAATTCTGAAAAATTCACAACAAAGCTGCTGGAACTAAGAGACAAGTTCAGCAACATGGTGGGATACAAAATTAATACAAAAAAATCAATAGCATTCTATACACTTCTGATGTGCAATCTGAGGAGGAAATCAGAAAAAAAAAATCCGTTTATAACAGTGACTAAGAGAAGAAAATATTTAGGAGTAAACTTAACCAAGGATATAAAAGACCAGTATTCAGAAAACTGCAAAACATTGCTAAAAGAAACTGAAGAAGACTTAAATAAATGGAAGAACATTCTATGTTCATGGATTGGAAGACTAAATACCATGTCAATTCTACCCAAATTGATTTACAGATTCAACAAAATCCCCCCAAAAAATCCCAACAGCATTTTTTGCAGAAATGGAAAAGCCAATTATCAAATTTATTTAGAAGGGTAAGGGTCCTGAATAGTCAAAATTTTCTTTAAAAAGAAGAATAAAGTTGTAGGACTTTTACTTCCTCACTTTTTATCATATTACTTAGCTACAGTGGTTAAAAACAGCATGGTATGACTTTGCTATGAAAGATACAGGCCATTATATATCTTGTCATAACTTACAAAATTGTGTGGGAGAGAGTGTAAACTACAATGTAAACTATAAGCCATTCTTAGTGGCAATGCTTCAAAATGTGTTCATCAATTGTAACAAATGTACCACACTAATGAAGGATGTTGTTAATGTGGGAAGATGTGTGAGGGGTAGGGAGTGGGGCATATGGGAATCCCCTATATTTTTTATGTAACATTATGGTGCTGGAAGAACTGGATATCCATATCCAATAGAAAGAAAGTGGACCCCTATCTCACACCTTAAATAAAAATAAACTCAAAATGGATCAAGGACCTAAATATAAAAGTGAAAACCATAAAACTCATAGAAGAAAATGTAGGAAAACATCCTCAAGATCTTGTGGTAGATGGTAGTTTCTTAAACCTTATACCCAAATCACAAGCAACAAAAGAAGAAAGAGCTAAATGGGACCTCAAAATTAAACACTTTTGCACCTCAAAGTTCTTTTTCAAAAGGGTGAAAATATTTGGAAATCGTATACCCAATAATGTTTTAATATCCATGATTTATAAAGAGATACTACAACTCAACAATAAAAAGACAAATTACCTGATTTAAAAATGGGTAAAAGACTTGAAAAGATAATTGTTCAAAGAAGAAATACAAATGGTGGAGAAACACATGAAAAAATGTTCAACATCACTAGCGATTAGGGAAATGCAAATCAAAACTATAACGAGATAAAATTTCACACTTATTAGATCGGCCATTATTAAAAAGTTGGAAAACTGCTAAGTGTTGGGGAGTATGTGGAAAGATAAGAATGCTTATTCACTGTTGGTGGGAATATAAAATGATACAGCCACTGTGGAAGACTGGCAGTTCCTAAGGAATTTGAATATAGACTTGCCATGTGACCCAGCAATACCATTACTAGGTATATACCCAGCAGAACTGAGAGCAGTGACACAAATCTGTACACTGATGTTCATAGCAGCGTTATTCACAGTTGCCAAAAGTTGGAAACAACCTAGGTGTCCATCAACTGATGAATGAATAAATTGTGGTGTATATACACAATGGAATATTATGCAGCAGTAAGAAGAAATGAAGTTGTGAAGCATATGACAACATGGATGAACCTGGAGGACATTATATTGTATGAAATAAGCCAGACACAAAAGGACAAATACTATACGATTGCACTTTGATGAACTATATATTTTGTGTAAACTCATGGAGTTAATAATTAGAATATAATTCACCAGAAATTAGAATGAGGGTAAAGAATGGAAAGCTGAGGGTTAATCTAAGCAGAACTGGTATAATTGTTGTTTGTAAATCTTTGGAAGTAATTAGAAAAGGTGAAAGCACATTGTAGTGTTTGCAACTAGCAGACCTATTACATGGGTAAGACAATGGTTGAAAGGGCAAGTCTAAGGTCACAAATATTACTAGAAGGAAAGCTAAAAAATGTAACATGGGTATAACATATTGAAACCTCATGTAAAATACAAATGTGGGTGATATTGCATAAATAAGACTATTTTACAAAATGCAAATAAACTAGAAAGATGGAAACAGGATAGCCACTATGTATGCCTGGGAAAGTATAGAAAGATTGAGAGCTGATGAGTTTTTTTGTTTATTATTATTATTGGAATAATGAAAATGTTCTAAACATGATTGAAGTGATGAATGCACAACTCTGTGATCATACTGAATACCAGTGATTGTACACTTTGGACGGATTTATGCTTTATTAATATGTATCAATAAAATTGATTAGTTAAAAAATTGCAAAATGGCTATATATGTTAAGAAAAAAAAAGTCTGAATTTCATACATGCAAGTGACACCATAGGATGGCAGTATTATGATTACACAGTATCAGGTGTGAGCCTGAATGTAATTATGTTTCTTGTTTCTCTTTGCTTCCTTTCCTGAATCAGCAAATTAACCAACTAGCAGGGAAGCAAGAGATCTGAATACATGGGAAAATCGAATTGTTCAAATTTGTCAGAACGCATGCTTTTAAAGTTTTCACCTCTCTTTAAAACAATGCTTGAACACCTAAAGCCAGCCTCCGTGAGCTGGAGCAGTGGTCCAGATGGTCACGTATGGAGGCCTGAGGGAAACATGGAAGTTATTCTAAGTGAAGAAGACTCGTAGCTGGAGGTTAGAAGGATACATTTCAAGAGGAGGCAGCATTTATGAGTTTGCAAAGCAGGTGTGATGGACATAAAATGTTCATATTCCGGTTTGCATTAGATTCCAGAGACCTGATTTGACTAGTGGCAATTGGCTGCAACCAAGGAGCCAAAGAGCATAAGGCTGAGAAAAATATTGAGAAGAATATGGATTTTCTTTTCCAGGTGACGTGAGGCCTTGTGTATGAGGACAATGACCTTCCTCATACTGACATAATGATTTCTGTAATATTTGTGGCTTGTTGTGAACTAATGGGTGGAATAATCTGCCCCAAATTAAGAAGTTTCTCACACATCCACTGGACATTTCTCTAAAAATTATTCATATATGTCTTTTCACCAAATATACTTAGCACAATTATAACATATTTCCTTTTGCTAATCAATATTAATTATTATATATATGCTTTAAATAAATATATTTTTGATAATAGAATTGGTTTGAAATGGAATAAGGATTTTTGCCATGAGAGATTGCTAATAAAAGGGAGCATAGAGATAAATAGTAGAAGAAAAATATGATGGAGAACTTAAGGATGTATGAACAGTTTCCAACTGACACCAGAGAGGTTGTGAGCAATGATAGTTTTGTTTCATTATTTGCAGGAAAGAATAAAAAGGAGAGAAAATCATGTCTTTGTTTTTTCCAACTCAGTTGAGACTGTCATTAACATTGTCTTTATTCCTGATAAACAACTGTTCTAGCAATTGAATAAAAGGAAGGAGGGATTTGTTAGTGATTTGAACAATTCCCAAACTAGAATCAACTCAGGTTTTTCTACTTTCTGACATATCCACAAATCATTTTTATGAGCCTCTACATGATACCTTGAGCCATTTGGGGAGGGTCAGAGGGCAAGGGTGCCATTTACCAGAGCAGGTTTAAGCTGGGGAAGGCGAGGTCAGAGGGGAAGAGAGACCCTCATTACCACAGGAGGATTCCAAGGAACGCTTGGTGCATGCCAGACTGTGTTAGGCTCACACTGGGTGTTTGTTAGCACAAAGCACAGAGCTGCAGGTGTTCTGTGCTACAAAGTCTTCAAAGATCAGCCTCAAATGTTTCTGTTACTATAAAGAGGATTAAAAGAATTTAAAAACATAGCAGGCCTGTCAAACTGCTAGTATATTTGCCAACATTTGCCAAGAGGGAGGAAAAAAGGGTAAGCTATATCAACTAGAAGTCCTGGTAGTTGGGGGAAACATACCTTTCAGATTTCTATTTTCCTTTTTCTCCATTTTTTTTTTTTAAATAGCCTGAATGTGCAACTGGAATTCATTAAGAATTCATGGAGCAGAAAATATAAGGGGATCTGGAAACAGAGACTTTGAAAGGCCAGAAGTGAGCTATAAATAAAGTGCTGTTGATATTCATTTTTTTCTAGTGGTTAAATAGACTTATTACACGAGAATGCTAATATGGAGTGAGCCAGGTGATTTTTGACCTGAAAGCTCAGTTTACATTGAGAGGCACTTTGACATTTATGGACTTACCACATATAGGTATCATAGCAGCCATTACACATATTCAAAAAAAACTTTTGCTATCCCGTATGGGCTGCACATATTGACAGACATCATCGGCAGGTGAAAATATGAATGCCAGGCATCTGGAATTGTTGTTAAGGCACTACTGTTACTACTTTTCGTTAATGGTTTTTAACATTGAATTCCAATTTCTTTGTTTTCAACTTTGCCCTAGTTCAAGAATCCATCTTTAGTGGTTCTGGTTTCTTTCTAGCACACACTGACTTTCAACAAGGCTCAGTGAAGGGACAGAAAGCTAAGAGTCAGCTGTGCAGCCTTATTTAGATCAAATGATCTCTACGAGTTTAGCTTCCTCATTGATAAAAGAAGGATAATAACAAACTGCTCTATCCACCTTATAAGACTGTATTTTTTTATAGGAATATGGTTGAAACTAAATTAGACAAACTATTTTTATAGATAAGATGTGGAGGCACACACACACACACAAAACATACCCTCATATCTCCCATTTACATTATGCCAAGTCTTCAGTTACTAAGGCAATATTGAATAAGTTTGCTTGTATAATGGGAGTTGATTTTGGAGGACACTTCAGAAACCATTTATTTGAATATGCCATCTTATGTAATGTTTGTTACAAGAATTCCTAACCTGGCTTCATGGACACTACAAGCCCACAGATGAGTCTCAATGTTCCATTCTCCCAGAAATGATATGGAAATAAGTGTGCAATACATGCATTTCTCTGGAAAGAAGGTTTATAGCTTTCACTGGATTCTTAAACCTATAAACCTTGAAAATACTTAAGAACCACCATTCTGCAAGCAAGGGCCATAATGCAGTAGATGAGAACAGCTGCTTTGGAAACAGATGGCTGGTGATTTTTCTCATGGCTCTTCCACTTAATGCCTTTTTCCTCCATTTCATCATTTGAAAAGAAGGTATAAAATAATGCATACCTGATACAGCTATTTAAAAATTAAATTAAATAATGCACCTACCAAATTTTCTGGTAATGCTCAATGAATGCTAGTTATTGTTTCATTATTTCATTTTTATTAGATAGCATTGTCGTAGGCAAGATGGATAGGGCAGGAGATATTATTCTTGATTATCTTGCCTTTGAGTAACTTGAGGAAATCAGGTAACATCAAAGAAACAGTCAAACAACAGTTAAAAGTTTATACGAAAAGATTTCAAGGAAATGATAGATAATTTTACATGTGTTCATATTGAAAAGGAATCTATATAAGTTGGGATGGTCAGGAATACAAAATTTCAATTGGAATAGGAAGAATGAATGGATGTGGAGAAGAACCTGGACAACATAATAGGGCACTAAGGGGGAATGAGTTAGCCTCAAGTTAAGAAATATACAGGGATAAGTTTGACCAGATGTGTCAAAGAAAGATGCTGGAGATTCCAGATTGGTATTCTCTGGAGTTATACTTTTACTTGTAAGTGATGGGAGCTCTTGATGGCTTTCACCTGGAAAATTACATGATGAAGGCTTTTGGCTAGACCAAGATGGCATGTAAGATGCTCCAGGATGTTGTTCCCTCATAGAATCTTTGAACAACTAGCAAAAATCAGCAGACTCTCTAATAATTTTTTTATTTAAAAATTAACAATAAAAATAAAAATAAAAAACTGACAGAGCCATCTTCTTTAGAACTCCAGAAAACAGTGAAAGGGTTGCAATGACTAGAAGAGTGCTGAGTCAAGAAAACACACCTTTAAAAAATGGTAGAAGAAGGTCCTGGTGCTATTGATTGCCCCTCCCTCACCACCTCCCTGTTGCAGTGTGGAGCCAGCCTGTGATCCCATTTTGGGTCCCTGGCCTTATTCTGGAAGGACCAGTATAACCTCAATACACATACTGTGTTGCCTGTATGTTGGTGTGGGTCTACTTGGGGGCAGTCTGAAAGAATGAGCCAAGAAACTCATCTCTGGCACATCTTCCCAGAACTTGCCCTGCGGACAGAGGCAGCTTTCAGACAGCTAAAGCAGTATAAGAAACAATTAAGTCAAAGTGGTCTGCAGCAAAGGATTACCTGCTTTAAGTCATGCAATAGAGCAACTGGAAGGGGAAAAAGTCTATTTCATAGGGAGAAGAGGAAGCATTTGAATTCCAATAATGGGGGAATTCCTAATGCCATTAGCCAGTACAAGCAGGCTCAGAGAAGAGGGAAAAGACCTTGCACTTCCCATTCATCCCAGGGTGATCTTCTCTATAGGAGGGTTAAACTCTGAAGGAGAGTACCAATCAACACAGAGCCAACTTGCAAAAACTGTAAAAGTTGTTTTGAGGGTTTGTTTGTTTGTTTTGGTTAGCTGCTGGCACTCAAGAATATCTTGGTCATATCACTAGCTCCAAATTTAAAGAACAGGTAGCTCAGGGAATAAATTCCAGAGTTAACACTTTAAAATATTAAAATGTACAGCATGCAACAATGGATTACAAGACAAACAAAGAAATAGGAAATGATAGACGAGACAAAGCAACAAGATAAAAATCCACACACCACCAATGAAGAAGACAGACTTTGGACATATTGGGCAAAGACTTTAAAAAATGATCCTCAGTATGCTCAAGGATATAAAGGAAAATATGGAGAAGGAATTAAAAGATACCAGGAAAACAATAATGAGCAGCATGAGATTCTCAATGAAGACGTAAAATTTTAAAATAGAACCAAATAGAAATAGTGGAGTTAAAGATCACAATAACTGAAATGAGAAATTCCCTAGAAGGTTCTAAAGGCAGATTGGAGCTGACAGAAGAAAGAATCAGTGAACTCAAAGACAAGTAAATTGGCATGATTTAGGTTGAAGAAAAGAAAGAAAAAAAGAATGAAAAAAGTAAACAAAAGAATGAAAAAAAGTGTCCTGTGGGACACAATCAATAGTACCTATACATGCATTATGGGAGTCTAAGAAGAAGAAAGAGAGGAATGGGCAGAAGAAATATTCAAAGTAATAGCAGAAGAAAACTTCCCAAATTTAACAAAAGACATGAATATACACATGCAAGAAGCAAACGAACCCCTCATAGTACATACTTGAAGAGAACCATACCCAGATACACAGTAGTCAAGCTGCTGTTTCCAAGGACAAAGAGAGAGTTCTGAAAGCTGCAGGAGAAAAGCAATGTGTTACACACAAAGAAGTCCCAATAAAATTAAGTTCCAATTTCTGAAAACAAACCATGGAGGCAAGAAGGAATTGGGATGAAATAGTTAAAGTGCTGGAAGAAAACATTGCCAATCAAGAATTTTCTGTCTGGTGAGAGTGTCTTTCAAAATGAGGGTGAGATTAAAACATTCCCAGATAAACAAAAACGGAGGGAGTTCATTACCACTAGACCTGCCCTACATGCAATGCTAAAGGGATTTCTTCAGACTGAAAGAAAGGACCTAGACAGTGGATTGAAATGACATAAAGAAATAAAGATAATCAAATGAGTAATTAGAAATGCCAATATTATTGTATTGTATTTTTTCGATATGCAACTCCAATTTTTACTTCTTTCAGTTTCTAAATGCAAATGATAAATCTATGGTTTTGGACACATAATGTATAAAGATATAATTTGTAACAAGTACAAAAAAATGTGGGAGGAAGGAGATTTTATGAACAGTGTATGTGTATGCTGGTGAAGTTTAAGTTGGTATAAAATAAAACATGATTGCTAGGAATTTATGATTTTTAATTTAAGCCCCATGGTAACTGGCAGCTTGGCATTGTTTATGAATTCCAAAAATAGATATTGGATTATGTTTGTAAACTGGTCTGTACCTGGGCATGATTAAATTATGGTTAGGGCTTTGATTGGACCACACCAGTAGGACGTTGAGTCTTACTCACAGGTAAAACTATACCGCAGAGCAGAGAAGTGAGTTGGAGTTTTGATGCTGAATTTTCAGCTGGTGACTTGGAAGTGAACACACAGAAGAACACAGAGGAATAGAGACGGCTCCTTAGACATGGCAGAAGCCCCAGGGAGAGAGACAGAGCCATTCGCCTGATAGTCTACAGCTGGCCTTGTGAAGAGAGCACAGCAGCTGAGCCCAGAGAGAAACAGAACCCTGGGAAAAGAGGAACCCAAGAAGCCTGAACTCTTGGCAGACGTTGGCAACTATCTTGCCCCAACACATGGCAATAGACTTTGGTGAGGAAAGTAACTTATGCTTTATGGCCTGGTAACTGTAAGCTTCTACCCCAAATAAATACCCAATTATAAAAGCCAACAAATTTCTGGTATTTTGCATCAGCACCCCTTTGGCTGACTAATACAGTAACCATGAGAAATATGAAAATATATACAGAGGGAAATGACTCACAATGGTACACTAAAAAAAGATTACATGTAAAGTAAACATTAACAGAAGAATTGAGGTACAAAAATGGTAGAAGACTCATAAAGACCAAATTGCAAAATGGCAGAAGATTGTCCTGCACAATCAGTTTTTAACTTAAATGTTAATAGATTAAATTCTCCATTCAAAAGGCAGACTATGGCAGACTAGATTTTAAAAAACAAATATGTGCTGTTTGCAGAAATTCACCTTAAATACAAAGATATAAGTAGGTTGAAAATGAAAGGATAGGAAAAAACACATCATTCAAATAGTAACCAAAAGACAGCTGGGGAAGCTACACTAATATCAGATAAAATAGACTTTAAGTCAAAAATTGTTATGAAAGACAAAGATAAAGGGGTCAATTCAACAAGAAGACATAAAACTTATAAATATATATGCACATAATGGCAGAGCCCATAAATATATGAGGCAAATATTGAAAGATTTGAAGCGAAAAATAGTTCTACATTAATAATAGGAGATTTCAATAGACAACTTTCAATAATGGGGAGAATATCTGGACAGAAGATTAATAAGGAAATAGAAGACTTGAATGGTACTATAAGCCAACTAGACCTAACAGGCATATAAAGAACATTTTACCCAGAGCAGCATTCTTCTCTAATGCATATGGGTCATTCTCCAAGATAGACCATATGGTTAGGGCACAAAACATGTCTCAATAAATTTAAAAATATTGAAATTATACAACGTATCTTCTTTGACCATAATGTAATGAAGTTAGACATCAGTAACAAAGGCAGATTGGAAAATGCACAAATACATGGAAATTAAACATCACACCTTTCAAAAACCAATGGATCAAAGAGGAAATCACAAGGGAGATTAGGAAATATTTTGAGGTAAATGAAAATGAAAACACCACATAGCAAAATTTATGGGATGCAGCAAAGGCAGTCCTGAAAAGAAAATTTATAGCTTTAAATACATTACAAAGAAGGAAGATCTCAAATCACAGACCTAAACTCACAACATCTTGAAGAAAGTAGAACAATATAAACCCAAGCTGAGAAGAAGGAAGGAAATAATAAAGACCAGAATGGAGAAAATAAAATGGAGTATTACAAAATATATAGAATCAAAGAAACAAAAAGATGATTCTATGTAAATTTCAATAAAATCTATAAACCTTAGACTAAACTGACAAAGAAAAGAAGAGAGGATATACATAATATCAGAAAATAAAAGGAGATATTACTACCAACCCACAGAAATAAAAAGGTTTATAAGAGGATACTATAAACAACTGTACACCAACATATTAGATAAACTAGATGAAATGGACAAATTCCTAGAAATAAGCTACCTATACTGATTCAAGAAGAAATAGAAGGGAAGTGGATGTGGTTCAAGTGATTGGGCTCCCATCTATGATATGGGAGGCCCTGGATTCAATTCCTGGGGCCTCCTGGTGAAGGCAAGCTGGCCTGCGCTGCAGAGAGCTGATGGCTCATGCCGAAGAGAGTTGACGCAGCAAGATGATGCAACAAAGGGTGATGCAGAGGGGAGACAGTGAGAGATGCAGCAGACCAGGGAGATGAGGTGGCTCAATCAATCGAGTGCCTCTCTCCCACACCAGAGGTCCTGGGATCCATTCTTTGTGCCTCCTAAAGAGAAAGATGAGAAGAAAAAAGATAAGCAGACACAGAAAGAACACAAAGTGAATGGACACAGAGCAGACAGTGAGTGCAAACAACAATGGGGGGAGGGGGAGAGAAACAAAATTTTTAAAAATTAAAAAAAAAAGAAGAAGTAGAGAATCTCAACAAACTATTAACAAGAGATTGAATCAGTAATCAAACACCTACAAAAAGAAAAGCCTAGTACCAGATGGTTTCACTGGTGAATTTAACAAATATTCCAGAAAGAATTATTACAAATTGCTCAAATGCTTCCAAAAAATTGAAGAGGATGGAATACTTCTTAACTCATTTTGTAAGACAAATATCACCCTAATACCAAAGCCCCAAAAAAGATAGTATGAGAAAAAAAATAACAGAACAATATCCTTTGTGAATATAGATGCAAAAATCCTCAACAAAATACTAGCAAACTGAGTCCAACAGCACATTAAAAGATTTATACACCATGATCAACTGGAATTCATTGCACATATGCAAAAGTGCTTCAATATTAGAAAATTAATCAATGTAATACACCATATGTTGTGGTCTGAAACTGTATGTACCCCAGAGAAATATGTTCTTAAATCTAATCCATTTCTGTGGGTGTAAACCTATTGTAAGTAGGACCTTTTGATGAGGTTACTTCAGCTCTGCAACTGACCTCATTCAGGATGGTTCTTAATCCTTTTACTGGAGTCCTTTATAAGAGAATGAAATTCAGACAAAGAGAGAGAAAGACACAGAAGCAAGAAGCTGAAACCAATGAATCCCAAAAGAGAAGCGAGAGAGACCAGCAGATGTGCCTTGCCGTGTGAAAGAGGAGCCAAGGATTGCTGACAGCTGGTCAAAGAAAGTTTCACCTTGATGTCTTGATTTGGCCATTTTCCCAGCTGCAAAACTGCAAGTTAATAAATTTCCATTGTTTAAGCTGAACTATTTCATGACATTTGCTGGAGCATCCTAGGAAACTAAAACACCACATTAATAGAATGAAGGGGAATACAATACGATCAACCCAATTGATGAAGAAAGGCATTTGACAAAATTTAATACTCCTTCTTGATATAAACATTGAAAAAACTATGAATAGAAAGAAACACCCTCCACACAATGAAGGGTGTGTATGAAACCCCCAGAGCTAATATCAACCTAACCGTGAAAGACTGAAAGCTTTCCCTCCAGGATCAGGAATGAGAAGAAGATGCCCACTGTTAACATTATTATTCAGCATTGTAC
>JAQZBX010050853.1:0-19552 GCA_029593785.1 Cabassous unicinctus | reverse complement strand
CCAGGGAAGATGTTGGAGTAGGGAGCTCCAGGACTCAGTCCTACCACCAAAACAACTATTAAATAGGCAGGAGCTGTCTGAAACAAGGATTTTGAAACCCCAGTGGTCAGAAGAACACTGCACAGCATCCAGGGACCAGCTGGAGGAAGAGGCTGATAAACTACAGTCAGGAGTAGTAAATTGCTCTCTCCTTATGTGACAACAGGTGTCCATCCCCCACGCTCACAGCAGGCTGCCTTGGGGTCCAACCCCTGCCTAGCTCCCTAGAGACAGAAAGGGATGTACGAGCAGGGGTGGGAAAGGCTGATCGCTGATGACAGCTTTTCATTAGCGGGCTTGGATCGCTGGGGCCCAGCTTTGAGGGTGGCTGTTATTTCAGTCCTACCCAGACAGCGGCAGAGGTAGTGGAGATTTAAATAGGCAATGCTTCCTCAGGACTGTGGGGGACATTTAGCTAAAGGGCTGCCTTTGCTGGCAGGCAAGGAAAGCTCAGCTTTGGGGAGCCATTGGAGAAGCTTTTGGCCCCCTTCATATTTTCCTCCCAAAGAGTTTTGGAGCTGGTCTGTGGCCCTTTCATAGGTCCCTGGCCATGTTTTGGCTGGGAAAGATTGACTTGGGAAAGTCTACTATGTGGTGACCTTTTTCCAAGAATTTGCACTCCAGGCAAAAGTAGCTTGAGACAATGAAAAAGTGTGAAAAACTGTAAAGACAGCCTGGGACAAAGGTCTGCTGGCTTCAGACACCTGGGAGAGGGAGGCCTGTCTTCGGGGAAATGGAGGGGACAACCAAGTTCCTGTGAACAGGGGAACTGCAAAACAGCAGCAAAGTCCAGGACAAGGCAGAGGTTCAGAAGGACGGAGAAAACCCTGCACACTACATTTACCTTGGGCAGAACATCCTGATGCTGAATCTCCAGAAAATATCTGTCTTATCATCAGCTGGTTACAAAACCAAACAGACATCTCAGGGAATAAATCCCAGAGTTAACATTTTAAAATGTACAGTGTGCAACAAAAGAGTACAAGACAAACAGGAAATGATGGTCCATCCAAAGGAGATGGATAAAACTACAGAAAACAGCAACAAAGAAAATGAAAATGTGGGTATACTGAACAAAGCCTTTAAAAAATGATCTTAAGAATGCTAATGGAAATGAAGTACAGAGAACTAACTAAAAGATATCAGGAAAACAATGTATGAGCAATATGAAAAGCTAAATAAAGAAATAGAAATTTTAAAAAGGAACCAAAGAGAACTACTGGAGTTGTAGACCACAATAGCTTAAATGTAAAATGCCCAGGAGGATTCCAAGAGCAGATCAGAGCTGGCAGAAGAAAGAATCAGTGAATTTGAAGACAAAACACTTGAAATGAGTCAGAAAGAAAAGAGAAATATTACAAGTGAAAATAGTCCAAGACAGCTATCAGATACCATGAAGTACACCAATCTATGCATTATGGGAGTCCCAGAGGGAGAAGAAAGCGAGAAAGGGGCAGAAGGAATAGCCAAAGAAATAATGACAGAGAACTTCCCAATATTAGCAAAGACATGAATATGCACATCCAAGAAGCTCAGAAAACACCAAAGAGGATAAACATGAAGAAAATCAAAACCACAGTGAGATACTATTTCACACCCATTAGAATGACTGTTAATAAAAAATAGGAAATAACAAGTGTTGGAGAAGATGCAGAGAAGTAAAAACACTGATTCATTCCTGGTGGCAATGTAAAATGGTGCAGCGGCTGTGGAAACACTCTGGCAATTCCTCAGGAAGTTAAGGATAGAATTAGTATATACCCCAGCACTTTCACTTCTAGGTATACACCCATAAGAGTTGAAAGAAGGGTCTCTAATAGATATTTGCACACCAATGTTCACAGCAGCATTATTCACAATTGCCAAGAGGTGGAAGCAATCCAAGTGCCCATCAACTGATGAATGGATAAACAAAATGTGGTATATAAAAACAATGGAATACTATTCAGCTGTGAAAATGAATGAAGTCCTGAAACATTTGACAAGTTGGATGAACCTTGAAGACCTCATGTTGAGTGAAATAAGCCAGGCACAAAGGAACAAATATTGTATGATCTCATTGATTTGAAACAAGTAGAATTAGCAAATTTATAGAGTCAGAATTTAGAATATACTTTACCAGGATACTGGGTAGGTATAAGGAATAGAAAGTTGAGTCTTAAAATTTACAAGATTCCTATTTTGAATGATGGAAATATTTTTTGGTAATGAATGGTGGTGATGGTAGCACAACATTGTGAATGCAATTAACATCATTGAAATACATATTTATGGATATTATTAAAAGGGGAAAAGTTAGATTGTATATGTGGTTTCAGAATAATTTTTAAAAATCCATGGAACAACACTACACAAACAGTGAACCCTAAGCTAAAGCATGGTCTTTAACAGTACAATTACAAAAAAGTTCTCTCATCAATTGTAACAAATGTTCCACACCAATGTAAGTTGTGGATGGTGGATGGGAACCCTGTACTTTATGCATGGTTATTCTGTAAACCCACAACTTCTCTAATAAAAAAAACCCAGAATGCCCATGAATTTTGGTCCAATTTATCTATACATGGGGGTACAACCTAATTATGCCTTGTATGTCTTGGGTGTATCAGAAAGAATGATATCTGCCCCCCTAACACTTTTATTCAACTTAACCCTTTTTAATCACCTACTATATTCCAGATGGTGTGCTAGATTTTATAAATACAGAGGTGGATAAAAGAATTCATATCCTTAAATACATAACAGTCCAAGGGACCAAGGGGGGATTAGCTAGTTAGGCTTGCAGAATTTCACCCACTGCTGCTAAGACGTTAGTAAATTTGACCTGTAATATATTCTTGCTGAAAGACTGTATGAATTCAAAATAGTGGACTTTTAATTATCAAAAGCTTTTTTTGTATCTACATTCCCTTTCTCTCTAACTTATTATAAGCAATAGGAGGAGAAGACATTAAATACATATAATTTATTAATCATTCTCATTACTTTAGATACTTTATTAGGTCCGTTGCATTTCTTTGCACAGCATTAAAATGCATTGAAATATTTTCATCTCTTATGTTTTCTGCCTTTCTGGTAAAATAGCAAAATAGGAAAATACTTAATTTTAATGGTTATAAATTCAAATAAATCTGATGAAGGGAATAGAGGACTGATAAATGCCATTCAAGTGACAGACAGATCAAAAATCATCAAATCATTTCCAATGTTCCCACCTGCTCAAGTTTTCTATTATTTTATATATTGTTTTGTTTTATTTATAGGCTAATGTATATAATCTAATACATGAGATTTACATGCATATTATTTTACTAAAACAGAAAAAAACATGATTTCAAAAATGCTTTATCACAAAGTTGATCAAGTTAGAGCTTTTAGAAAAATGGCATAAATCTCAAAAACTTGAAGTTAGCAAAAGTAGCTGCTCTATTAACAAACTTTCAGAGGATTTTTAACATGATTCTTTACTTCTGGGGTTCCTTGAATAATTTCACAGAAGTTATAGACTGTTGTATCTCATGTAAGTGTGCAGCTATGTGTGTATTTTTTCCTTAAATTCTCAATAACATTGTTAAATGTCTACTCTGGGAAGGTCATAGAATTGCTGTCACCTCTTGTAGTTTTATGGAGTGCCAGAACAGCTCCATGCAGAATTTCTGAACTGAACTCTGAGTAAATCTGTGCCAAAGTGAGACTAAATTAGGTATAGATTTCTACAAAGTGGCTCAACCTGTCTATCTCTACCCTGAAAGTAGCCTCTTTCTTCACAGATTCAACCTTTAAAAGGAAAAGTCTCCATGTAAGCCGGCACAGTTTGTGAATAATCAGAAATTTCAGATCCGAGAAACTGGCTATAACTCCCTTTTACTATGCTAATATACAACCATTGCAAACAGGAAGAGGAAAATAAATGATGGTATTCTTTTTATTAGAAATATCTTTCTGGAAGAAATAAACTGTTGGTTGCAGATTTCATAAAAGTGAATGAAAATGAACATCGTCACACTTACTTAAGAATCAGATTATGCCATACTGTCCTGGAGGCCAGTTTTTTATATAGGAGCTTTCTCCGAATCTTCATCTCCTAATTTCCAAAATATGTGTCAATACAGGTAAAATTGCCATCAGTTCAATGAGAATAAATGGGCTACTTGTCTGACAAAGCTTTAGGATGACTAACTTAATATTTACATTTGCCATCTAACAATTTTGGTAATATATGCAAACATGAGGACTTTTTCCCTTTTTATATATAGTTTTGTAAAATTGGGTGTTTACATTCATAAATATCTAATATGTTTTCATATTTTAATACATGCATGGACAAGAAGAAAATCAAGGAAACGTGGTTAATGAGGGTTCTATCATGGTCGGAGAGGAATTTAATAGGATAACAAACAAAATTCACTAAAGAACCAATATGTATCTGGTCACAATTATGCATCCATGAAAACGTAAATATAATTTATAAAACTTTTTAAATAAAAAGAGCTAATGTAAGCTCATGTAAGAACCAATTAACGGTTTATGGGTTATTTAATATGACTCTTTCTGGGGCCTTGTGATAAGCAATAGCCATAACATCTATTATGGAGTGCTGGAGAATTAGGGAGAAAATGGAGTAGAGTAGCTAACAGCATGAAAGTGGCTTGACAGGAAAGATGATGGAGCTGGAAGCCGCCTGAAGTTGCTATTATGCAGCCTGCTTGAAGTATGTGTTCTGTGGTGCAGAGAGGAGCGGTCAGAAAGAATTATCCCTAATGCGATTAGGAAAAACCCTTCTCGTGGTAACATTTGTCCTCTGATTTTGTTTTAATTTAAAGATCACATTTTTATTTATTAAAATGCCTGCTAGGTTCATTATAGGAAAATTTGCAAATGATAACTAAAGGAGAAAAGATTTATAAAACATCTTCCAAATAGTAGCGAATGTACTTTTTTTTTTTTTAATGGGAATTCCCAAGCACTTACTCTCTTCTAACCATTTTCATGTAATATATGTCATGAAGAGTTGATGATAAAATTGCCGCCTCATTAGCTGAAATCCAGTACTTCATGGAGGTGAGTTACCTGCCTTCAAGCCTAACCTGCAACTGCTACGCAAGGCCCTTCACATAGACTGTTTATTCTTTTGCCAGCAAAATGTGACAGAAAAATATATTCAAAGTCTGAAAACAGTACAGTGAGGAGATGATTGAGAATTAATTATTTCTAACTTTGCCTTATAGCTCAGTTCAGAGCATTTAAGGGAAAAAAAATACTTGCAAGAGGTTGTAAAGTCAAAATTTTAATATCATTGTATAGATTATTTTTATGTGCCTATTCTTTTTTCACTCCTTATAATTTTCCTCCAAAAATAATCTTTTTGGTAAGAAATCAATGGGGGGAAAATATTAATATCTGCACAAGACTTAGAATGAGTTGGTTGATTAGAGAAAGTGTGGTCTTTGGAGTCAGCTCCATTCCTCCACGTACTAGCTGCAGGGTTAATGCTTAACTTCGCTGGGAGAGCATTAGTTTTCTTATATGAATAGCCAAAGAAATAATACCTACCTCATAGGTGTCTGTGAGCTCTAAGTAAGTTTATGTGTGTAAAATATTTGGCAAAGTGCCTGGCAAACGGCAGGGAATCCAAGTTTTTCCCCCTTCCCCTCTGGAATTTTTATTTTCCCAATAAAGTCAGACATTGCACAATCAATCAGAGCAATCAGTTAACATATTTCTATTCGATCATACACAAATATCCTAACTACAGCTAAAACCTATTTCTTCATCTTTCTTTATCAATTACTGATAAAAGATGAAAATATATAATTTTATCTATTTAAATAATAGTCAAAAATTGACTTCATTCTATTCCCTGTGTGACCAGCAAAGCTGTTTCCTTTTCTCTTTCATTATTCAGGAAGTAAATAAATTTAAGGAATGTATATTGTGAGCAATGCACTGAATATTGCATATTTTCATCTTTGTCTTCCAAACTTTCTGTAATTCCTTCTATTGAGAAATAAAAGTATATTCTGCAGAACAATAATCAACTACGAGTGCTTTTTAAATTCTAGTAAACTAATTCTTACCCCAACCCATGCCCAAAAAATAATTTAAATTGCCTATTCTTATGCTATGAAGAATTTTCCTGTTTGTGGTCAGATTGTAATGAGCCATTAAAAAAAATGAGAAAAAAAAAACAAGAAAGAAATGAATAAACACGAAAAGAAACACCCTTTTTTAGCAAAAAATAAAAAAAAATAAAATAAATCCACACAGATCTGGAAACAGTGGTTTCTTTCTTCTTTTTTCCTACCTTAAAGCACAGTGACTACACAAAGTGAAGTTCAGCAGTCATCAGGGCCAACCTTAGCATCCTGTTGCTGTTTTCAACAGACTGTATCGAGAAGGCCAGAACTCATCTCCCGTATTGGCTTTGACAGCTATCATTGGGAGAAAGCAATCTCTTACCGTCTGTCCTTGATTTCTGACTTAGCACTTAGGGTGAAGGGCAGTCAGACAATTCTGTGTTCACCAGGGATGTCATTCAGTTCAGGGTTTTTATTAGAACAGTTCTCTTTAAACCTTTCCAGTTGTACTACATTGAAGATTTCTTAAGAAAAAATTGTCAGAACAAAACTAAGAAGGATAATATTTATGTATTTGCCAATTTAGTGTGTGATGTAGTGATTCTGAATATAACATATTTTAATATAAATAGAGACAGTGTAGCAGAGCAATTCCATGTTCCAGTTCCGTGCATCAATTATACATGGAAGATGCTACTGTATTTCATGAGTTCCTGAACTAGGCAGATGCTGTTGATATAGGCATGATGGGTGAACATGATCCTTTTTGAAAATTGGATAAAGTTCTAAACATGACGTATTCCCAATCTATCTACAGAATTAAAAAGTATCTTCTCTATGCACTATTCCATATGTAAATTGGGCACAATCAATTTTGTGTAGCTTAAAGGTCAACGGTCATCTTAAAACAATGGTCTCTTTGACAACATTTTATGTTTAAATCTAGTTTGTCCAAAGAATTCATACATGATTTAGTTTCCTGGCTGCTCAAACAAATACCATGCAATGGGTTGCCTTAAACAATGGGAATTTACTGGCTCACGGTTTTGTGGCTAGGAGAAGTCCAAAATCGAGGGGTCACCAAGGCAATGCTTTCTGCCAGAAGACTGTGGGGCTGTGGGGCTGGCTGCCGGGAATCCTTGGTCCTTGGCTTTTTCTTCACATAGCAATGCACATGGTGGCCTCCTCTCCTTTCTCTTCCCAGTTCCGTGGACTTCCAGCTTCAGGCTGCTTCCCCAGGCTCTCTCTTTCCCTGTAGCCTTCCCTGTAGGCCTTCGGTAATAGGATTAGGACCCATCCTAATTCAGTTGGGCCACACCTTACCTGAAATAACCTCATAGGAAGGTCCTTACAAGGATTCACACCCACAGGAATGGATTAACTTTAAGAACCTGTTTTTCTGGGGTGCAGAGCTCCAAGCCACCACAACAGAGTTAACTGCTAACTTAAATTTCAAACTTAAGGAACCTATACTTAAAAAATAATCTCAATGGATTTTTTAAGGCGGGTATGAAAACTTCTTCTCATGGTGAAGTATATTCAAACGTGCCAGGTTAAATATACTTATATATGTGAATAAGTTTAAAAGCACAGAACAAATCTAAAACCCATTGTAATATAAACAAGTGAATAGTTTATTATCTTTATAACCGTAATTGTTCAGTCTCATGTGTTGTACATTGTATATTAGACTTGTTAGGATGTTCAGCTTCTTAGTTCTAATTAACCACTAAACATCTCCAGACTGTCTACCAATCACTTCCTCCCTGGTCTTCCACCAAGCAATAATAAAGTAAATATATTGAATTCTTAATCTCAACTGGATACTTTTTGTTTCTGAATTAAAAATTCCCTCCATCATCCCGTCCTCCTCTCCACTACATGTTTCTTTTTCTCCCTATCACTTCCCTTTAATAATCTGTCATAGTGAGAGAATGATGGTGATGGAAGTGTGTCATATGTTTTAGGAGTATTTGATTTAGACATAGCTGGGAAATGAAAAAGATGACCTCTCGGTACATTTCAAAATATAAGGAAAGATAGTTGCTTTTCTATTCTCAGAATGTCACTCATAGCCATTTGAAATATATATGTATTTTCTCAAGATTTTTTTCCTTTGTAATTATTGGTAATCTATTTGTTCAAAAAACAGGAGTTACCAGTTCATGTTCACTTTGATGCCTCTCTGCTAATTTACTACTTGTTTTTCAAATTTCACATAAAAGTTTAGCCAATAATATTCAGATTTTAAAGTTTAATTTTGACCATTTCTATTTTCTTTTCCTTTTAAAATAAGAATGATACTGAAATTAAAAATAAATAAATGTCATCCTTGTGGTTTTCCTGTCAAAAGAGAAATTAATTTGGCCCAAGGCATATCTTACACAGAAGTGAGCTGGTAGACAAGACAATGGGATGCATCATTATACTCTAAAAACAAAACAAAACAAAAACCGCAACAATTTACTAGGAAGAAATAGTGTTGATCCCTTAGATTTGGAAGTGCTTTAGATTCTAATTTGCATTTTCAATTTCTCACAAAATTTTGGAAATACAAGTTAAAAATTTATGCTTCTTCTATACTCATCTCAGAAGCCCTTAAGGTAAAATCTTATTGACTTTTTCTTTATCACTAATTAATACATTTTAATGAATGAAATAAAGCAAAAATACATAAGTAAAATATGTTTTTAATGTAAGAATTTATTACAAACAGACTGGAATCATATAAATATTAAGTCTACAAAATTATCATAAGAGCATTGCCTAAAGACCCTCAAGCCAGAACTCAAAAGTCCATCATGTTAGTTACTCTGCTAAACTTTCTTGGTTTATGTACTGTTATTGCCATTTATCCTATAGCCAAACAATGTAGGAGAAATGAGAGTGGTGAAATTTCTAGATTTGAACAGCTGGAAAAGTAGCCTGGGATTGAAACTGGCTGTATTTCCTTATAATTTGAGAGATTTTCATGAAAATATCGGTATTGCTTTGGGTTCTGAATGGTAACAAGGATGTGGGACAGATATTGCTTTCAGTATATGATAAGGGAATTAGGGAGAGCAGAGAAAACCAGGGCAGGTGAATGAGATGATATGAATGGCAAGACAATAAAACTGGTTTCCATGGAGAAGCAGAGTTTTTGTACTTTGCTAAGTCCTGTAATTTGAAGCAAAGCAAAATAAAATAACAGTAACAGAAATTGAAGATAAAAGTAAAACAGCTCAACTAACTAGCAATCATGTTTCAAAAATATTTTAATATGTTTCATTAATCAGGTTGTCTAAACACTTACTGAAAGAGAATAGGGCAATAATTGGATAAAAAACAACAGAGCAAGCTCAAAATTTAGAAGAGAATGATTTGTTTTAAGTGTGAATTGTTGGAGATAGTATATTCTTATCTGTATTTATATGTTAGCTTGTTTATCTTTAAATAAATCTTGTCTGCACTTGATTTCTTTCAGAGTAAGGAGTATATATTCAGTAAAAAAAAAAGGGGGGGAGTTGTTAATGGATAACGAATAAAATATTATTGAGACCTTAATTTTCCAGGAGTCTTCTAAAAGGATTTCATTTGGAATTCATGGTAACCAGGAATACTTATGGGTTTTTATAAATATTTGCTACTAGACAGAGAATCAGGAGTTCTAAGTTCCTCACACAGTTTCAGTGTAACTACCTTTGTGACCTTATGACTGATAATTATGTTAATTTCTTCTCTTACCTCCCATACTTCACAAATGTATCATTGGATACATTTGGTGTAACCACCTGAACTTTCCCGCAGACTGCCAAGTATCAATAGTATTTCCAGTACTTTCCAGTGATGGACTTTAGTTTGATGTCACGTTGTGATTGGAGTAAGATGTTAAGGTGCAGACCTTCACACTGAGCCTGTTATCAGTTTCTCTAGGCTTGACATCATGTCATAAACCACATTTCAAAAAGTAATTTTAGCAGCTTCTGACTTGGACTGACATGTGTTCACAATATTAACTTCATTGGTCATTTCATATGCTACAAGATGGTTTAAGTAATTTGACTTATCATTATGCTTTGTGCACTGGCAGTGGAAATATGGCAGACAGGGAAGCCTCGACCCACTAGATCCTAGATCTGAACAACATAAGAGGAATAACACAGACTGAAAAGCTATCTGTTTGTATTCAGTTGACATTAATTAACTCTTCTGACCGGTAACATGCGCTCCATCTGTCCAAACATACCCTTTTGCAACAAATGACTTGAAATATTTATTTGTCATATCCAAGTAATCAAATTATTCCCACTATATTTTTTCCCAGCAGATTCTCCCAATGGAGCCTCAGAAATAAATATGAAGGATTATAAATAAATGTTGTTTCTGACTGCTTTTCTATGTAGGACTAAAAAATGCATTCTCAGATTAGAATATTTGCATATCTCTTCCAATTTAAGGATCAATTCAGGTTTCCTAGTTGGAGGTCATGGAATCTTCATTGATGTCAAGCATTTTTTATTGCTTAAATATCCTAATGGTAGTGAGCTAATTGAATGAATGGGTGGATCCTGGGTCTCAGCATTTTAATACACCTTCCAGGCAATTCCAATGCAATCTAAAGTTCAAGAATGCCAGTGATTAGGGCATTAGTCTCTTCTATGTAGCTCTTACCATGAGGATGAGGGAACTTTAAGGATAATTCTAGTCCATCATTTCAGAGACATTGGGTATGAAACTCACATATTCTATTCCACATCTTCCAGCCATAGCAGGACTCAGAGAGCATTCCATTTCTCAGCCTGTAAGGAGAAGAATGCGGTTGGATCTTATTGTCAATACTACAATAACTGCTTCTCTGTGAATAACTCCCATTTTTTGTTGTTGTTTATTTGGTTGTTTTTTGTTTTGTTTTTTACTGTCCACTCTGACCTTCTCCTGAGCTCCAAACCCATACTGGCAATTGGTTTATTTCCATTTCTCACCACCTATTAGTCCATATTAAGAAAAGCTGCACACACACACACACAAAATGTTCAGTTTGACACATACTGAGTCCTGTGGAACATTTGGTATCTATTGAACATCCTGGAGGAGGTGATCAATAGATGTCGTAATGCCTTCCACTCCTCTTACCTAAGTGGCTTTCTCTACTGTGACAACAAAAAGAGTCTGATATCGTTGTTAGAACTGTTTCCTAAAAGCAATGTAAGCACAAATAGGAACAAAACTTTTCTTTAGCATTAAGGGCAAAGAACCACCTTGCTGCTTATTAAGATAGAGCACAGGGGAACTCTCTACCTCCTGGGCTTGGCCTACAAAAACAAGTGTGAGAAATGGGCCTTTGCAGTTATTTTCCATTTTACTCAAAATAATTAACCTTTCAAGTTTATTAGATTTTTCTCTTAGTACATAATTCCTGCTATTTCAGAGATTTTAAAATTCTATTGTGATTTTAATGCATAGTGGAGCCAAAAAATACCTGCCAGCATTCTCGCTCTCTCTCTCTCTCTATATATATATAGTGGACCCAGAAGAGCTAGAGACTTTCTTCTGTAAGCTTGGGGTTATTTTAAAAATTGAAGAATATTATTCTGCACCACCCAAAATGACTTTTGAAACCATCCATTCAAACCCTACGCCTTCCTCCTTATTACAGAAAAGAAATCAAATGTATAGATTGGGTAAGGGATTTGTCTTCTGCCTTTGGGACCTATAACTTGCAGTGGCTGCCTGAGAATTAGTGGCACAACCTTTCTCTGAGCCAGAAATATCTGGAGAGTGTGCAGCCTCCAGAGCCGCCGTCTCCTTCGCTGCTGCGGTGGGTCAGACATGAGATAATCAGGGGCTCTTTCTTTTTCCTCTGCACCTGGAAAAAGCACATTGCTAATCCCCTCACAGCCACCAGCAGGCACTCAGACTAATAGAGTGCCATTCCGATTAACCAGAGCATGTCCTGCAAATCACAGCGGACCTTCTCACTGTGGGACTATTTGTAAGGAGGCTTGCTTGGTTTACATTTCTATTAAGGTTCCACAGAACAATTGTCATTATTATTTGCGTTAGACACGTAACGGAAATTACTTTAGGCACACATATTGAAGCATTAATGCTTGTCGGGCAGAGAAGAAGAAGTAATTACTGTGTCACATACCGTCCTAAAATATTACACTTGGGTAAAAATAAATAAGCTAAATAAACTTCACCCAGTTCTGTTTTGCTGTTTTTATAACAGAAAATTTAACCAAGAAAAAAATATTAGTCAAGAAAATTATTTTTAGACAATTGAAGAAACATGTTATTTGGAAATAGTTAAAGGAAATTAGCCTCATGTTGTTAAAATTGCTATGGTTATTAATATATTTATAAACTTGACATTTTTTGAAGTATAATGGCCCAATGCAAATAAGTAGAATTCATTCGGGAAATAGAATTTCATGATAAAACTCAGCTAATAATATTTAACTTTTATGAACTTTCTAAAATGGTGAGGAATTCGTTTTTTTTTTCTGACACATTTTGTTTATAAATTATAGATGTATTTAAAGGATGTATAAAATGTTTTTATTTTCTAGTGGTGAACTGTTCAGATCCGGGCTTTGTGGAAAATGCCATTCGTCATGGGCAACAGAATTTCCCTGAGAGTTTTGAATATGGAGTCAGTGTCATGTATCACTGCAAGAAGGGATTTTACTTGCTGGGCTCTTCAGCCTTAACCTGTATGGCAAATGGTTTGTGGGATCGTTCTTTACCCAAGTGTTTGGGTGAGTGTGCATTATTTTGTATTCTTGTGCCACTACTAACAAAAAAATATTTTTTCATGAATTGAAAAAGTTTTTTGTTTTGTTTTTTTAATTCTCTCTGCCCCTCCCCTCACAAATTGTGTTATTTTCCAGGATACCATTAGATAGATTGGTCAGAAACCAAGAAATTCAACTCATATTAATTGAAGGGGAAAAGGGGGGAGGGGGCAGTGGAGTGTTTATATATCTGGCCCCAAAGACAAGTAGATCTAGGTGTTGGGCACCACTTGGACTCATTCTTTCCTTTGTCTCTACTTACTACTGCTTGTCTGTCGGCTTTAACATAGTAGATAGACCTCCTACATGTTCAAACATGGTGCCTGCTGGGGCCTCAACACCATACATTTCTCAGCTTTACTCTCTCTGGTCCCAGGTTTAGAACTATTGGCAAAAGAGCTCCGATAGGTCAGTTTCCATCTGTAGATCTAGCATTTATGGCCAGAGAGTATGTACACTGAGTAACCTAACTTGGAGTCAACAGCACTCTTGGGCCTGTTGGTAGTCAGTACTATAAAAATGTAATATCTTGATAGGAACTTCCTTCTGAGTCATATGTTTAATCAGAGGAAGGCACATTACTCTGAAGAAGGAAAGAGCTTTCCTGGGCAACAAAATTATACATCACTACTCTGGTCTCCCTCAAAACTTTACTATCAGTATATATCCATGCCATGTAGCTTAATAAGAATGCATAATTTTACCTAAATAGAAAGAGACTCACTTTCTTTGGCTTGAAAAAGTGTTTTGTCCTTTAGCTCAATGAGAATCATCTCTTTAAAATATAGTCTGAAAATTTAGGAAAAAGTGTTACTCTCTTTGGCTTTTTAAAGCCAGACAAAAACAAAGCAATCTTCTAAATCAAAACCTTCTTATTATGCATTTGGTGTGCATAAAGAAATTTGGAAATGGCAATTACATTATGAATTGATTTTACCAGTGTAAAAGGCAACCAAAAATCCCTTTTCTCCTGTTGTACTTTTAATGTTGCTAAGCACATTTTCAGAATGGATTGGTACTGAAGTTTTTTTTCTGCAGGTGAGTTGCTCTCATAACTCCTACTGACTGACGTTGAAACATGTCTCAAATTCTCTCTGCAGAAATACAATTAATTTCCAGGTAGAAAGAGAATAATGTTCACAAACAAATGTTCAGCCCTATGTGACCAAAAAAATGTAACTATAAATATGTTATTATCTTCATCAAATTATATCTGAATTCTGGTTTTCTATGCCTTCACACATAGGAATTTTTCAGAGAAATCGCTTGTGTTTTCTTCAAAACATTTCTTTTTAAGTCTTCCCTGTGATTATCTGGGACTTCCATTAGTTTTTATAACGATGCCATTGTGCTTCAAATCTCTAGGCACTGGGTTTTAACTGACTCTCATTTTTCTAGGTGGCTAGTTCCCACCACTTGTTGTCATTAACAATTGGAACTACCTTGGATGTGGGACTAGAAAGAGCTCAGAGGAGCATTTTGCTTTTACGTGCTCTATAGCAACTGAGCTTCATCTCTATTTTTGCTGTTATATCGTTTCACTGATTTTTTTTCACCCCTTTTATTTCACCTGGAAATGGTCTTTTGCCAACCATTTCACTGATTCAAGTCTAATTGGCTTCATTTTTAGGACTCTATCTAGATAAAATCTGGTTCTCCAAGATAGGAAGGAAGGTCAATGTGAAACATAGCAAGGGCTTATCTGACTCCAGGGACGGATGATGCCTTTTAGCCTTGGAAATCTACCTCCCTGGCTGATAGCCCTTTTGGGTTGCTGGTGACCAAATACAATTACTCTAGGATATTAAGTCAGTGGCCTTGGAATCATTAGTTGGTAGCCTCAGTCAGGTTAGCTATTCATGTGCAACACAAAAATATATTCATTGTAAACCAGAATTTGAATTTTTCTTCTTTATAGAAAAGGAGAGAGAAATCTTCAGTGTCCTATATTAATCTGGATTTGAGAATTTATGTTTTTGAGGGGTAATTTCTGAGTAGAGCATGGGCCTAATTTGGTATAAATTTCATGAAATGAATGGAAATAGCATAGAATAACTTGAGGAACAAATTAATCAGCCATTTATTATTTATTTTACTTAAGCACTTTCATGCAGCTCCTAGTCAAAGAAAAAATTGTTAAAATGGTCT
This sequence comes from Cabassous unicinctus, assembly GCA_029593785.1. Taxonomy (NCBI): domain Eukaryota; kingdom Metazoa; phylum Chordata; class Mammalia; order Cingulata; family Chlamyphoridae; genus Cabassous; species Cabassous unicinctus. Next base: position 4,509 of record JAQZBX010050853.1, on the reverse strand, counting down.
TCTTAGATATAGGAACTGAAAAAATAAGCAGATTTGACAGTGTTTTGTCCCCAAGGAAAGAATAAGATTGGAATATTAAACTAAAGAAGTGGTGGAAGCTTTTTTGTCTGTTTTATGATGTTTTACAATTGATGAAAGCACATGTTTATAATTATACTATTAACTGTGTAAGGTTCACTGTGTCTGTTGTGCAGTTCCATGGATTTTTTAAAAAATTTTTATGCTAGTACCATATTTACAACCTAACATTTCCCCTTTTAGCCATATTCAAATATATAATTCAATGCTGTTAGTTATACTCACGATGTTGAGTTACCGTCACCATCAGCCGTTATCAAAATTTTTCCTTCGTCCCAAATAGAAACTCTGTACATTTTAAGCCTTCAATCTCTACTCCCACCCTGTCCTCTGGTAACCTATATTCTTAATTCTTATTCTGAGTTTGGTTATTCTAATTATTTCATATTGTGAGATCATACAATAATTTTTTTTGGTGGTTTTTCTTTTAGGTACCAGGCCAGGGATTGAACCCGGGACCTCATATGTGGGAAGCTGGTGCTCAACCACTGAGCCACATCAGCTCTCCTGATTTTTCATTTGTTTGCTGGTTGCTTGTTTCTTTGGCTTTTTTAAAGGAGGCACCAGACCCGAACCCGGGACCTCCCATGTGGGAAGCGGCGCTCAATCACTTGAGCCATATGCTCTCCCCATAAAATAGTTTTGAAATTGTTTTGATGGATCCACAAATTCCTTTCTCTAATTTCCTATAATACTGTTCATTTGGGATACGGTTAAGGGTAGATGGAAAAATTTTAGGTAATATGGCCTTCCCTTTGAAAGCCTAAGCCTTAACTTAGGATTTTAAAAAATCCTCATTGACATGTATTTTCCTTGTTTTTTGCACTATATAAATATGGGGGGGGGGGTTGGGAGCCATCTGGAAATTGATAGTTCTCATGGATAGGGAACTGAAGGCACATGCCAGCCTTTAATTTTAATTAGTAGGTGATTTTTGTATGAGTATCTGTGTTGATACCAGTGCAAGGTAGTTGAATAGGCATGATGTCCTCATTTTTGTCATCTCTTTTTCCCCTGAAGTTATATCATGTGGGCATCCAGGCGTTCCTGCCAACGCTATCCTCACTGGAGATCTGTTTACCTACGGGGCCGTAGCGCACTATTCATGCAAAGGAAGCCGGAGTCTTAGAGGCAACAGCACCAGGGTTTGCCAAGAGGACAGTCACTGGAGTGGAGCCCTGCCTCACTGCACAGGTAGAGGACAGAGGCGCGGCTGGGAGTGCTCTGTGATTGTACCTCTACTGGAAATTGTTGTTACAATTTCAGCCAAATATGCTATTATGAGTCTCGTTCTCCTCCCCCTCCTTCATCCAACACCCATCACTTTCATTTATTCCCTTTAGAAATGTTGGGTGTTTCTTTCTCATCCTTACTATAAAGCTTGCTCTGTTTGTTTCTATTTGCTCTCTATTACTTTACTCTGCTTTCTTCCAATCCTTCCATGTTATTTCTGTCTCAATAAAAACAGAATTGCGTTTATCCTCTTGGAAAAACATAATAATCTTAATTCTTCCATGAACTGTTTCTTAAATAAATAATATTTATTGAATGCTGATTCACTCCAGACAAAATTGAGAAGAGTCAAACCTCTTATTCGATGTTCTTCCACGTGCCCCAAACACCTGAACCCCCATCTCTCATTTACTATTCATACCCACTCTTCCTGCATTCTCCATTCCCAGTGTTTTACTTCTTCCAAGAGAATATCATTTTTTTCTTATAATTGTATTTTAATAGGCTGTTTTGATTTTAGTTACTCAAGAATGATTTCTTAAGTTCTTCCATTTTTGTGCTAAAACAAAGAAAATCTTTCTTCAAGCATGTCAGAATGCTGTGTAACCTGATCTCACATTAAATATACGTTTAAACAACTTGTCATTATTTTTAAAGTTAACTCTGTTGTAAGCATGTCTAACACAATTGTGTACTGTTACATGTGTTTATGTTCGATAGGAAATAATCCTGGATTTTGTGGTGACCCAGGAACCCCAGCACATGGGTCGAGGCTTGGGGACGAATTTAAGACCAAAAGCCTTCTCCGCTTTTCCTGTGAAATGGGTTATCAGTTGAGGGGCTCTCCTGAGCGAACATGTTTGCTTAATGGATCATGGTCAGGACTGCAGCCTGTATGTGAAGGTCAGTGATCCCCTTTAAAAAATAATTCAGTGGAGCGGGTGTAGCCCAGTGGTTGAGCACCTGCATCACATGTACGAGGTCCTGGGTTCAATCCCCAGCACCTCCTAATAAAAAACAAAACATAAAAAAATTCATGCTTTAAAGGGAAAACCATGGACTCCATGCTAAAATTGCCAGTAACATACCACAGAAATCCTAGAGATTTAGACTATTTGTACAATTAAAATGTTTTTTTTTCAAAATGTATAAGGGGACCATCCAAAATCATGACATAGAGTTACCCTAACTGTTCAAAAAGATCATAAAATTCTGGTCCTTACCCTTTGAAAGTTCATAAACTAAAATGAGATTTCTAATATTTTCCTGATGATAATCTATATGTGATTTTGCCAAAGTTTTATGATTGCAGTTTGACAATATTTATGAATTCCAAAAATAGATATTGGATTATGTTCGTAAACGGGTCTGTTCCTCTGGGCATGATTAAGTTATGATTAGGGCTTTGACTGGGCCATGTCATAGGGCGTTGAGTCCCTGCCCCTTGGTGGGTGGGGACTCACAGATAAAAGACATGGCAAAGGACAGAGTTGGAGTTTTGATGCGGAGTTTTTGAGCTGGAGCCCCGGGAAGTAAGCACATAGAAGAGCTTGGTTGTGATAGGAAGATATTACCTTCAGTTATTAAACAACAGGCAGCACATGGCTATGACCCTGATGAGAAAGGAAATAAAAGAGGAAGATGGAATCTTTTTGAGCTGATGAAGGAGAAACTGGTGTTCTAGTGGCTGAAGTGTAAGTTGCAGAAAACGGAATCTGAAGTGAGAGAGCCGTACAGAATGGGAGACACCCAGAAACCTGTGCGGACACTCACTGGGTGATTTGGCCAAGGCTTGGACTGTGCGAGCATGCATCACTTGCTGCAGAGCTGAGAGCTAACCCGTGATACTGAAGGTCATGCAGTGCTGAGAAACACTGGCAGCCCAGCTCAGTCTGAGTGGGGACTTGTAACTGAGCTCCTGGGACTTTCGGCTGAAGCCTCAGAAAGTCTGTGCATTAGAAACAGGTACCACTTCCTAAAAAAAGGGGAGCGTGCTAGGACTACACACGACATGGTGCCCAGAGTGTTCAGTATTCAGTGAAAAATCCCTGCTTACACAGGTTTCAGGACACTATGACCCATAGTTAAAAGGAGCAGCACACAATAGAATCTGAACCTGAGATGACTCAGATATTGAAAATAACACAGAAGGACAGTAATGCAACTATCAAAGATATGTTCAAAAACTTTAACTAAATAGAATATTAATTTTTTAAGATAATACTGCATCAAAGTTAAATTTCCTGGGTGCTGAAAAATAATATTATGGTTATGTAAGAGAATGTCATTGTTCTTAGGAAAAACACACTGAGTTATTTAAGAGTAAAGGGGCAGTATGACTGTAACTTACTCACAAATATTTTAGAAAAAAATGCAAATATATTAAGACAGAGAAAGAGACAACGCTGGGGCAATAGATAAACAAGTGATGAATCTAATGAAGGGGTATAGAAGTTTCTTATAGTTTTTTTGTAATTTTATATAACACTGACTGTAATTATATCAAAGTGTACATTTACAACTCTTTTACCAGTAAGGTAAAATAAATTCCACGGTAGAGTTTGCAGCTTTGTTTTTCTCCTAAGTTATATTGCACATGCTGAATATACCTGTAGCATATGTCTTTCAGAACTCTCTGAAAAGCACTATGGTTTAAGAATGTCTTAGTTTTTGGAGGTTGCTATGACAAACACCACGCAATGGGTTGGCGTAAAGAGCAGGAATTTATTGTCTCATGGATTTGGAGGCCAGAAGTCCAACAACAGTTTCTTCCAGGGTCTGTAGTGTTCTGGTGGTGCCTTGTCTTCAGACCTTTGGGTTCCTTGCCCTGCATCTCTGCCTTTGTCACAGGGCGGCCTCTCTATGGCTTCTACCTCCTCTTTGCTTACAAGGGCTTTGGCCATATTGGATTAAGGTCCTCCCTCCCAATAAAACCAATAACTTAACCTCTAATGGTCATCTTCACAAATGGGCTCCCACCACAGGACTGGAGATTAGGGCTCGACTACGTCTTCTATAGGGGACATGATCAATTCCTAACAATGGGTTAGAAGATTTAGGCTCTAGACCTGATTCTATGTAACTATGATTATAAAATCTCAGTTCTAGGCCTTATTACCCCTTTGTTTAAAAAGAAGGAAGGGTAGGGCTAAATCATCTCTAGTATTTTATTTTATATTTAAAATATTTTCTCAATAT
>JAQZBX010050852.1:0-19542 GCA_029593785.1 Cabassous unicinctus | reverse complement strand
AGGACCTCACAGCAAGGGGAAGATAAGCAGACACGGAGAAGACACACAGCGAATGGACACAGCAAGCACAAGCAGCAAGGGGGGGATAAATAAATAAATAAATAAATCTTTAAAAAAAAAAAACAAAACCAACAACAAACAACTCAGGATCCAGTCTGGCTAGAATTGGGTCCAAATGAAAGGTAAATAGGCCATGAGTAAAGTGTTTGTAAACAAGCATTTTCTGGTATGTTTTGGCTGCTTGGCACCCTTTTTTTAAAAAAAACTTAGTTCCTGTTGACTCTATGCCAGATAGTGGGATGTCAGATGATCTCCAGGAAACTGAGGTGGCACAACAATCTTAAAGAAACTAGAAACAACGTGTAATTGTTTTGCATGTGATTATCAAAAAAGATGAAATCTATTCCTGTTAAGAAATAGTTTGAATTAAAAATCAGGGGAGAAATGTACTGTTCTCTGTGTGCTTTTCTTTGGAGCTATGTAATAATTTCGTGGCGTTTTTGTTGCTGTAGTTTTCCCGACAGGGTCTCTATGTCCTAGAGATCATGCAATGAGATAAAATACATAAAGCAGTAATTTCTGGGTTTGATTTTTAAGCACAAACTCCCACCTACTTTTGCAAATCAGAATCTTTGTTTTTCTTATCAGACAGTTAAAACTAGGGCAGTTGTGAGTTGAAGCTCTTGGTTTGCTGAGCAGAAAATCTCCCAGTCGTGCCAAGCAGGAGCCATCTGACCTCTGGGCTTTGTGTTCTTTTAGCGGAGGGGGCCTGGGAGAGACCCGGCCTCCCGGGGCTGCTGCGGTGCTTTTCCTGGGGTCCCAGGAGCCAGAGGAAGGACCTGGCTGACGTCTCCTCCAGCGGCCCAGCTCTGGGTGAGTGTCCCGTCTTCCTGGCCTTCTGGACCCCGAGGGCTGGGTGCTTGGAATATGAGTGCAGTCACACGGAAACAGGAACCTCGGGGATAAAACGGGACCCTGGAGCACTTGCTACGAGGGGTCCTGGAGGGGAGCAGTGCACAGCGGCCACATCACCCAGGGGCGCCCGGCTCTTGCACCGCCCCCACCCCCATCTCCGTCTGTCCAAAGCCACGTGGGGAGGGCTGTTAGACCTGTAGAGATGTGTTGGGGCCCATCCAGCAAAACTCAGTTACATCTCGCTCCGAGGATCCTGGGAGTATCATGGAGGAAGTGACATTTGAGCTGGGCATTGAGAAATTTTCACAGGCAGAAAGTTGGGGTGGAAGGGTCTGGAGAGCACCATGACAGCATGACACTGAAGGGACGCCAGCCCAGAGTGCCTGGTGAGGGGAGGCTCAGAGGAGAGGGGGCCGCTGAGGCTGATGAAGAGAGTTGGGACGGAATTTAGGCCCTGGACCTAAGTGTGTCAAATGATGGTGAGCTGCTGGCGGTTTCTGAGCAGGGGCGATGGCCGAGAGCAGGACTGTGTTTGAAGAGGTGACTGTACCCGAGAAGCAGGGAGAGTCCTCCAGTTAGGAAACTGCGTCCATCCCAGCGGGTCCGGGCAGAAGCTTCTAGGATGGACTCCTCAGGCCGCTAAGTGGAGGCCAGGGAGAGGGGGCAGGGGAAGACAGCCCCCCAGTTGCACACGAGCACTTGGGTGGGTGTTGAGGCTGTTGGGGGATGGAGATGGAAGGTCCCAGGGAGCAGGTGGTAGCTGCCGCAGGTGCATGCCCCGTCCCCCCAGAAGACTGAGAAGTGTGGCTCTGTTACCGGAGCAACCAGCAGTGTTTTAAAATCAACTTTTATGGTAACCCTTATTTTTAAAAAGCTTTAGTTAATGCATTGGTTTTTTCTTGCTGCATGACACATTACTGCAAATTCAGTTTCCATGGGCCACAGGAGTCCGGGCCCAGCTGGGCTGGGTCCCCTGCTCTGAGTCTCACATGCTGCAGGTGCCTACCAGGCTGCCTCCCGTTCTGGAGCGCAGGTGCTTCTTGGCAGAATTCAGTTCTTTGCTGCCGGAGGACTTTCCTGCTGGCTGTCAGCCAGGGGCCGCTCTCAGCTCCAAGAGCCCCCCACTCCCCCCAGTTCTTTGCCATAAGACCCCTCTCACAGGCCCTCTCCCAGTGTGGGAGCTCACTTCAAAGCCAGCAGGAGGCTCATTCTCTCCAGTCTGCTGAGAAGAGGTAGCATGCAGCTTAGCACGGGAGTGACAGTCCTACCAAAGTCACAGTGCCCCGTGCCTGGGGGAGGGGACTATGCAAGGTGGGGGCACCAAGGGCAGCTACCTTGGGGCCATCCTAGAATTCTGCCTACCACAGTTTGAAACTCAAATGCAAAAAAAAAAAGGAAAACCGATATTAATAAGCAGTCACTTAATTCCATCACTCAGGGGTAATTACTATTTTGGAGTATACTGTTATATATATATGTATATATCCTTATACTATTTCAATTTTAATAAATTCATTTCAATTATAATGTATAAAAATGCAAAATATACCAGAAACTTAAAATATTTCATTGCAAAATTTTAACTTTAACTTTCAACCTTTCCATCATCATTTTGGATGTATCTGGAAACTAAAGGGAAAAAATGAAAGCAAAGGGATCATTAACAATTTGACATAAGTCATGTTTAACTTCCCTCTGTCACATATAACAAATTGTTTAATCTAATGGAAGTGTGAATTTATTAAAATGCAAATTGCATTCATGGACTATACATGTGTGTATAGTATATATATATTAAACATGTGCTTTTGTACACACATATTTTTACCATTTTGTAATCTGTTCTCTTCATCAGTAATATATTTGTGACTGTCTTTCCATGCCACTTATATGTCTACAATATGTTGTGGTTTTTTTGAGGTGATTGTAGATTGATATGCAGGTGTAAGAAATAATAGAGAGATCCCGTGTATGCTTTGCCCATTGACATCTTGAAGAACAAGAGAATAATATCACAACCAAAATATTGTCATTGTTCCTCTCCATCAGTCGTATTCAGAGTTCCCCAGTTTCACTTGTACTAACGTGTGTGTGTGTGTTTTCTATGGAATTTGGTACATTATTTTCAATGCCTGAATCCCATCCTATGAGTGGGCCACAGTGGCCTCGACTAGAGTCCTGGTTAGGCATCAAATCAGCTGGGACGCTTTCAGCAGCAGGTAGAGAAGCCATGACTCGAGCTAATGTAAACAACAAGGGAATTCATCATCTGCCTAAAAGACAGTCCAGAGGCTGTGGCGGCCTCAGGGTTGGTGGTTCCGGGGGCTCAGCGAGCCCATCAAGGACTCAGGTTTTTTCCCTTCTCTGCCGGGCTGTCCTCGGTGTTGGTTTCGTCCTCAGCACAGCAGAAAGATGGCTGTAGCTGTTCCACTTACTATCCCTAACTGTTTCCTTAGGATACAATCTCAGAAGTGGAATTGCTGGGTCAAAGAGTATGTATATTTTGAAGGTTTTTGATATGTATCTTATTTTATTTTCTAAGTAGATATTCACTGGGGTTGACTCTTCTGCGCCCACCCCCCTTTCCTTCCTGACTTTCTCACTCATGAGCTTCATCTTCTGCTGAGGGCATCCATTTCCTGTGTTGCAGATGTCTTCCAGGACCCCGAGGAGGAGCTGGCACTGACAGCTGTATTTCCCAATGGAGACTGTGAGGATACTGGAAGAGGGGCGAGAGCCTGTGATGGGGTGGTCCACACTCCTGCCGAGCCCCCTGGAGACTCAAGATGAAAGCTGGATCCCCGGGTTGCCCCCTGCTTTACACCAGCAGATGGGGGACTGGCTCCTTCTCCACTTGGTGCTTCCATGTGTCCATGCTGCCCTTGGGATGGTGGTAACTACAAACCTGTGGGGGGGGGGCACCATATTTACCAGCTGGGCAGTGGGACTTACTAGCTAAAGCAGGACCTAGGAAGACCTATCCCCTGGGAACCTGCTTCCCACTTAGCGACGCTGGCTCTGTGATCACAGTGAGGCTATTTTGTTTCTCTGTGCCTCAGTTTCTCTTTGGCTCTCTGCTTTGAGACTCTGTGGGGCCCTGGGATCCCCTGGGGTGTTTACAGTCCTCTGGGGACAAGCACAAGCATCTGTCATTTCAAGTGCAGCTGGAGGGAACCCTGGACTGGAAGTCGTCAGATCTGGGCATATGAACTTGGACATGTCACTCAACCTTTGGGCTTCTGATTCCCAAACTCATGAAGGGGTCATTAGCCCACTGGTTCTCAACCAGGGGCCATGCCGCCCCTCCAGGCAGCCTTGGAAACCTGTGGGGGTGTGTGTGTGTGGTTGGGGGAGGGGTTGTCCCATGACTGTGGGGCATCCCTGGCATTTCAGGTACATCCTGCCATGTGCAGGACAGTCCCCATGACAAAAAATTGTTCCACTCAAAATGCTAATTGTGATGCCTTTGAGAAATCCTGAACAAGCCGTCTCCCCGTCATATTCGAGGATGAATTCCCCAGAGCAGAGAGGGGGGAGGCTGGGCTTCGTGAACCCTGACTCCTAGAGAAAGGCAGAATAAAGCCCACACCGTTGCCCTGGGGCCTGCCAGCGGCCATGGTGGGCCATGTGCCGTGGGCCAAGGACAGAAGCAGTCATGCACACCTGTGAGAGGATGAAGATGCTGGCTGCCCAAGGAACCAGGAGTTAGAGGCAGAGGGCACACGGGCGCAAGATTTGTCTAGATCTCAGGTCCTAGCCAAGGTCACACCTGATCTGCCCAGAGGCACCCTGAGTTCCCGAATCCTCTCCTCTGAGACTGTGAGTAAGACAGGGTCCATGACGTTCCCTGGAGAGCCGGGAAGGCCGTCTGTTCGCTTCCGGCAGGAACTTGGCAGCACGCCCGTCTTCCTTGTCTCCCTTGGGAGAAATCCAGTCTTTGCAATAGCAAGGGCGGCCACCTGACTGTCCCTTGGAGAAAGCTGAGTGAAGTTGCCAAATTCATTCAAGCATGGTTCGCTCAGCAGACACCATATTATTTGCTCAGAGCTCTGTGAGGTGCTGCCTAACTTTGATGAGTTATTTTAGCTCACTCATGGCACCAAAACGTGGAGTGAGAAACCTGTGGCTGATGGGCTTTCTGGCATTCAGGACGGGTCCTCCCTGCTCTGTGCCTCAATTTCTTCTCTGTGATAAGAAGCCTAATCCTATTCCTTCCTGGCCTCATGGGCAGGGGGAGGACAGGCCTGATGACATCTATTTGGGGTTAGTTGGCAACAGACGTTGTTTTAATAATTCAGGGCGTCTCACCAAGAGGTGGACTCAGCTGGCTTCTTTCTACACAAGAATGAACTGGATATATCACTGTTGAGACTATCAGTTTTGAAGCTGCTATATTTTTCTGGCTCCCTTAATGTCCTTGTATTAATTGGGCTGGGGTTTTATTGTTGGGAGGGATGCATTTTTTTAAGTTAGGAATTTGAGAAAGGCAGAAATTACAAGGCTATGGGCTCCGCGGTGTTTAAAGACCTTTTGTATTCATTGCCAATATTTAAAACGTGGATGAATGCACATACAAATCTAGTTTTCTGGGTGGAAGTTGGAGCACACCTTTGTTACCAGCGATTCCTGCCCCCCAGTGCTGCCTGGTCCTCCTCCCCCACTGTACTTCACTCATAAACACCCCCTGCCTCGTCATGGTTCAGGTCAGCATCTGAGTTCACAACCGTTGGTCTAAAGGATGGTTTACGCATCATTTTTCATTACCTTCAGTATTTCCTTTGAATAGTTGAAGAGAAAGTCTTCCTTTCCTGAGATTAACCAATAAACACGGACCGAGATCCCTCCGGGACATTTCAGCTTCCTTGAGGCTTGGCTAAGATAAGCACCGTCTTTATAGGGACAGTCTCCTTGCTGTTTTCTAGAAGGAAGAAGAGTGAGATGCTGGAAGCGATGGTCTTGGTGGTGGGCCTATTCCCTGAAGGCCTTTAACGAGGCCCCGGAGGTTGGAGTGGGACCATCAGCTGAGTCACAGTCCTCACAACACGGCGGTGACTGTGCTGCTTCTGACTTGAATTGATAATTCCTTGTATCTAATAAAACCAAGCAATGTCTCATTGGTATCTTATCGAAAACAAGAAGGAATCTTCCCCTTCATTCTCATAAGGTGTTCCTTGCCGGCGGCCTTGGGAGCAGGGAATCTGGGCAGATGGGAGCCTCTGACATCATCTGTGGCCTAAAAGTTCCCAGCCCCTGCACTGGGTGACATCACAGCCCTGCCGGCTGGGACTAGAAAACATGTAGCTGCAAAGCATAAGGGAACGAGATTTTTGACAAGATAGCATTCGGCTTGGCGTGTGTACGTTTGACTAGAGCTGAAGTGACCTTGACTGAGTCCCAGAGAACCCTTTTTAATGTTGATGTCACAATGTCTTTCTTCTCAAAGTGTTTGTTTGCTAGACCTGCTACACAAGGGGAGTCTCTTGGTTGTCAACGCAAAAGCGTAAGGCAAACCTGCAAGGGTCCTGGAGCTGAGGTGTCCAAACCCATGACCTAGAGAGCCCCTCCTACCGGGGCAGAGACCCAGGACTAGACTCATGGGGGAGGCTCAAGCAGTCTGCCCCTTAACAACACTGCACGGCTGGTTCCATGAAGTCAGGAGGCCTGGACTTTGTCCTGTCGGTGTGGCAAGCGCTGCTGGCACAGCGAGCCGGAGGAGGGTGTGTACCCAGGGCTGCTTAACCCCTCCTGACCTGGCTTTGTACGTTAGTGGATCCGGGATTGGGACAAGCACAGAGTTTGGCCTGGGCAGCCTGCCTTTGTGTAATCCTGGAGTTCAAGGGGAAGGGGGGACACAAGGCAGGGTGGACGACCAGGATCCTATGTGCAGCCCTCAGGTGCTTTGGGCATCTGATCTGGAGCCCTCTGATTGCCTTAGATTTGAGGCTCCCTAACTGGGAGTAGAGGCAGAGACTGCCCCCCACCCTGTGTCATGCTGTGGTCCCCAAGATACCAGGAACCCCAGTCGGAGGGGACCAAAGTGTGGGGTAGCTCAGGTCCAAAGCAGGGTTGGACACTGGGGCCAGCGAGGGGCCAAAGCTGTGGCAAGGGCCAGAACCCTGTCTGGCTTTCCCCCTGGACCCCCCAGACCCAGTCAGGGCTTCTGCCACAAATGCAGACCCAGGTCTGCTCAGACTGGAACAGTCCTGCTGTTCCTGGCTGCGTAAAACTCAGACCCTCGGCCGGGAGCCGGGGTATCATTATTCAGCGAGCTTTCTTGCCATCCTGCTCTGGACGTGGTTGGAGTCGTTAGGCTGAGCATTTTGAGTCCTAGGTGCAGAAACTGGGGCTCTGCCTCGTTGCTCCTAGATCCTTCTCTCAACTGGTGAGCCAGGTCTTCTCGGAGCAGGGCCTTGGACCTTAACCGTGACCCCCTGCAATCCTGGGGAGGTCACCTACTCCAGAGCTGATGGCTGCAGGCAGCCGCACCCAGCCCCCTGCTCCCCGACAAGAGTGGCCCCCACCTTCAGCCCCCCTGTCTGGTCCGCCCCCACCCCCACCAGTACCAGAGAGCAGGCAAGACCATGAAGCAGGCCAAAGGGACCAGGCCTGAAGGGGTGTCAGAACGAGCCCTCCAGCTGGGGCCCCACTAGGGCCGTCCAAGAGAAACATCACACATACCACATGGGTAATTTCAAATGCTCTAGTAGACATGGCAGAAAAAAGTACAAAGAAACAGGTGGAATAAATCTTAATACATTTTATTTAGTCCATCACATCCAAAATATTATTTCCACTATAAATATAAAAAATGATGGAGCTATTTTACATTCTTTTTTTCATGCCAAGTCTGAAATCCTGTGTGAATTTTATACTCACAGCACAAGTTTTCATCAGAACTCCTTGGTCTGTGTCAGATTTCATCACATATGCAGGTGAAAGGACAGTTCACATTCTCAGGCTGTTCCAAATGCATTTAAATATTTTCCAGTGACTGAACTGTGGCTCAGTTTTAAAATTTAAATAATATCCAGGCCCTCCCTTCAAGGGCCCAGTAGCACATGTGGAGTGGCCACAGCATGAAGAACAGGGAATGGGCCAGAGATTGATTGGTGGGGTCCCCTCCCCCAGCCCATCGCCCAGACCTGGCTGGTCATCCAACCCCGGGGGTGCCCATGGCTTCCAGCAGTCAGTTAATTCGCTGCAGACTTTGGTTGCCCAAGGCAGGACTTGTCCTCCGGGTCACCAGGGTTGGAGGGAAGAGAATCCAGCTTCTCTGACGGCTTCACGGGTGTTTTGGGGTCTTTTTGTGCCTCAGTCCACCCAGATCAAAGCCGGCCTGCAGGCCTTTCCCCTAGACGGAGCCAGTGTCAAAATTCTACTACAACAAATAAATGCTTTTACTGTAAAAATATGTGAAAGGCGAGTCGTTCGTGAGCCAATAGCCCGCCTCCGGCCGAGCCCTGGTTTATTGGGTGCCGGCTCTGAGCGGCCTGGCCACACGGGCGGTCCGCCCCCTTGCAGGTGAGGCTGGGGGTGCAGGGGTCGTGTGGCACCCACCGCCCCAGCGCTGCTGAGCGGCCGAGCGGCGACCGGGTCCCGGCGCGCGGCCTCCAAAGTCCTCTCCTGCCACCTACAAAAGCAGTTGGGCCCGTTTCTTGACGGGAGGACTGGACCCTTCTAAAACCCGGGGATCTAGATGCCAGCAAGCGGGGCGGCTCCGGGCTGTAGCCTCCGGCCCGCTCCCGGCTTCCGGGGAGGTGGTGACCGCTAGAGGGCGCCCTGAGCGGCGCGCGGGCGTTCGCAGTGGCCCCCACCCTCCGCCTGACAGAGCCCCCACCCCGACCCCACCTGTGCGAGGCCACGGCCGACCTGGCTTGGGCTTTGTGATGTTTTGTGTCACTCCTAAATTTGGGAGAAGTTTATGAACAGAGCCCTTAGTAAGAATTCTTTCTGTGATTTCACCATGTTCTGAATCTCCTCTGAAAAATAGTTTGTTTTAGAGTTTGGGACAGGGCAGGCGTTTCAAAGCCATAGATCGCCAAGGCTTTTCTCCCGGGGTTGGCAGCGTCTGGCCACGGCCGTCCTCCGTCACACGGCCATCTCTCTCACTCCTTGTGTCTGCTCCTTTGGTTTTCGCTGATTTGTGGGATCTGGCTGTTTCTGACTGCAACACAATTTCCCCCCTTTATAAGGCCCCCCGGGGCAAATGGATTAAGACACACCAGATTCAATTTGGCCACACCTTAACTAACAACATCTACAAAAGGGCCTGTTTACAAATGGTTCACAGCCATAAGAATGCGGAGTAAAATTTGAACATGTCTCTTGTGGGGGGCACGATTCTATCCCCAATACTGACTGACTCTGGGCATTTATCTATTCAAACAACAAAAACTCACTGAGCTTCCTCTATGTGCCTGACACGGTGTTCTTTAGTACAGGGAATCCCGAGATGAATACGATGTGGTCTTGCCCTTAAATTCCTCATTCAGTTGGTACACAGGCAGGTAGATGTGGTTATGGCAGTGTGTGGTGAAAGCCGCACGGGAGCACGAGGTGGGGCAGGTCAAGGCAGGCTTCCTGGAGGAGGTGCTGCTTGACAAGGCAAGTCGTGGTAGTTGGGAGGTGGGGACAGGGTAGAGGGCCCTGAGGACGGAGGGGAGAGCAGGTGCCAACTCAGAGATGTGTCCCATGACCACTCTGGGTGCTGCAGCAGTTCAGGGTGGCTGGAGTGTGGCATGCCAGGCCAGAAGGGTGGCTCACTGTGACGGGTATAAGCAGGGGGATAAACAGAGGGGGGTAAGTCCCGGAGGAGCCTCTGAAAGGAGAAGGTCCTGGTCCTATTTGTTTTTGATGGTGCTTCTGGCTGTCTGTGAAGAATGGACTGGAGGCTAGTGGGGCAGGAAGCAGGAATGCAAGGCTGCTCTGCCTAAAGAGTGCAGGATGGGATACAGGGGGAGCAACCACAGGCAGGGGGCCCACCAAGGCAGCGAATGCAGCCACCCAGGTGGGAGATTAGAATCCCCGAGAAGAGAGGGGCCTGATGTCTGTGGCTAAGCCACTCACCTTGCTGGCCATCTCACAGGGTTCTCCTGCAGCTCAGAGGAGGTTGTGACCATTACAAGCCCAACACCCATGCTGGAGATATGATTGTCCTTCCGTAGAGAACATCTTGTCCACGAAGGACAGAGGTGGCCTGCTGGCTATCTGTTTTAAAATATTTTGAAGTACTCGCCAACATTTACAAATCAGAAGATTTCACATTAAATTTAAGCTCTAGCAACAATAGCCCTGTATTCCTGCATGGCAGAAGCAGTAGTGGCCATTTCTCTTTAGAGGGCAGACTTACTCTTCATTTTATCACTGTCCCCACCACTCCCTATTGCCTAACATTAGGTATCAGTTGCCATTCGCACACCCTGCTGAGCTAATATTTTCTTACACTAGGCCTGCTTTGCTCATTTCCATTACTGTTGACATTAGTTTGTGGCCCCTCTGGGGGTTTGGGGGCACACAGTGTTTTTATGTGAGAGATTGGTGGGTGTGCCTCTGTAAAATGTTTTCCCAAATACTCAACCTGTTTATTTTTCATGCACACTTATAGGATAGTGCCTTTCAATCTGAGCCACAGTTTCTTGAAAAATGTTTAATAATTATATTGAATATATTTTAACAACTAAATCTTAAGAATACAAATTTATTTTAAAAATTCAGACATACACTCAAATGTGTCAACCAAAATTTAATTCATTGGCAACTGTGAAACGTTGATGTGTGCCATGAGTTCAGCTAGTTTTGAAAAGTCTTCAGAAATAAGCTTTACTCATCACCGTTTAATTGAAGGGTAGCCTGATGGCCCAAAACTAGCTTTGCCACTGCTTATTTCTCAGGGCTTTCTCAGTACTGACTATTGAGGCAAACTGGCTATTGAAGCTGGTATAAGACGGCAAATGGCAATCATAACTGTCATGTGAAATTTCTAATGATATATTAGAAACCAATAACCCTTGCTATGGGGGTAGAGGGGTACTGGGCAGGTAGGAAGCAAGAATGGAAGACTTTTTTTTCCTTTGGGAGACTTTTCATTGTATCTCTTTGTACTTGTGGTTTTAGAATCATATAAATACATCATTAACTATTCAAAAATAAACAAAAACCTTCATTGTTCACCTTTATAATAAACCAATGATTACTTATGGAACCATTATCTTAACAAAGCTCTTCTGAGAAAAAAAAAATCGAACATCGTTTTTCTAAAAAAATGCTCTTTCCACCCCCAAAGGCTTGGCTCAGGGAGTGGCTGCTGTGAGACCTCCAACCTAATAGGTGGCGCTGCGCGCACTTACCGCACCTCCCCTCAACACCCTTTCAGCAATGGCGCGTGATCGTGGGGGCCTCACATGAGGGCTGGCCATACTGGCGCCTGAGTCCAGATGTGGATGAATATCCCGCCCGCGCTGGAGCGCTAGCCTCGAGAAGAGTTGCAGAAAATAACATGGCTCTCCGTGCATCCTTACGCGCGGGCCGGGGCAGCGGCGACGGTGCGGAAGATGCAGGTCGGAGGAAAATGTGCGCCGGGCAACAGGAGGGTCTTGCGGACAGCCCTGGGGCAGACGGGGTCCTGGGCGAGGAGCGAGCCGGCGGCCTTTGGAGGCGACTGACTGAGCAGCAAGCCGCGGGAGCGGGCAGTCGCGGCGAAGCGAACGGGCCCTGAGCTGACAGATATAGGCCGCGGCGGGAACGGCTGGCAAGCAGGCGGGCAAGTGGGGGACGCAGCCATGATCACCTCAGCAGGTAAGTGCAGCCCGGAGCTGGCAGCGAGAGGGAGGAGCTGCCGCCACCGCCGCGCCGGCTTTTAGCTGAGTCAGGGCCGGTGACTGGGCACCTCCCGGCGAAGCGCCGGCCTGCGCGGCCTCTCGCTGCCCAGAGCCCACCCCCGGGCGGGCGGCTGGAAGTTTGACAGCGCCTCTTTGCCGGCCCGCGGCTCCCTCGGGTCGGAGGGATCGCACGGGCTCGTCTGCCTCGGCATCTCTCGCAGCCACACCCCCGTGCCCAGACCCCAGGGGCTTCTTTGGTCCTTCCCGGCGTTTTTTCCTTCCCTTTCGCCTTTGTCCTGGTGGGGCGGTCGGACCCCCAACCTCCGACCCAGGTGTTTGGGGCGGGGATGGGGCCCCATGTGCCGTCGGCTCGTGAGGCAGCAGCTCCTTGGGCGGGCAGCCGAACCGCTTCTAAGCGCTTCTGGACCTGGTGGGGTGCCACTCCTTCGAGTGAAATTTGGCATTAGGTTTGAAGTGATTAATTTCTGGGTCTACTTCAAAGGGATTCACCTAAAGCATTCAGAAAACTTTCGAGTTCGGCGGCAGTATGCTGAGAGTCACCTGAGGCTAGATACTTGGAAAATACATTCAAGAAAGAGCTGAGGGGTGTGCGACGCAGGTTTCATGGTCTTCTCTCTCTCCCCCTCCCCCAGGTTAAACATTGTATAAGTAGAAATAACGTAATGACGTGAAATGAGATAGCTTATAGAAAGTAAGTTTTGCGTGGAGATTTCTAAACCCTACCTACAGACTGATTTACTTATAGTTAGTTGCCCACAGCCTTGGTGCTTTTTTTCTTTCCTGCTTATATACCCTTTTCTTGTCCTGTTTTGTTCTGCTCTTCTCCCACAAGTATTTTGTTGTAAGCAAATTGGTGATCAGAAGACAATAACCTATATGGTAAAGAACTCAAAGCCATTTTTAAAAATGAGAATTGGTTAAAGAAACTCGTGGAGATGCTGGGAGATGGTATAGTTATTTTCAAATGAAGGGCTGTCGCTTGCACCTGGAATTAGCCTTTTGCCTTTTAGGAACACAAATGATTGGGACATCACTTTTAGTTCAACACAAGGAAGAGCTTTTCCAATCATAGCTCTTTAAAGGTAGAATAAGCACTAAACTTTTTGCCACCTTTAAGTGGAGACTTCATTCTATATCATATCTATTCATTATCACTGCTTCTAGCTTAGCCTAAACCACCATCTCTTGCCTGGGTTACTGTAACAGCCTTAAGACTTTGTTTTTCCACTGTGCCTCCATACAGTCTCTTCTTCCTGTAGCCAAAGGGTTCTTTTTAAATCTTCAATCATATCATATCATAATTTTGCTTAAACTTTTTTCTTTATTTTTTTTAAAATTTCCCTTTTGTTTCATTTTGCTTAAACTTTTCCAGTGACTTTCCATTGTGTTTACAATAAATTTCAGATTTTTGACCAAAGACCTACGTATTGAGATTCCTACCTCATCTTGTACTACTCTTTTCTTTGCTCACTACAGCTAACCACACTAGCCTTCTTTCTATTCCTTGAAAATGTCCATTTCTTTCCTACCTCAGGACTCTTAAACATCCCACTCCATCTTTCTCCACTCTTCTCCCCTCAAGTTTTCCCTTTACTCAATCTTTAGTCTCTGCTCAAATGTTAGTTGCTTCTGACCACCCTATTAAAATATGCTTCCTCTCTCCCCACAAACTGCCCCATCCATCATAATCCTTTAATTTTTTTTTGTTTCTTGATTACTGTCTTTCTCCCCGGTAGAATTTCCATCAGGGAACTTGTCGTTTTCACAATTCCTACAACACTGCCTGACACATGGCAGTAGTTAAAAAAAAAAAGGTATATCTTGAATGAAGGAATCAATCAGCCAATCAAATCAATAAATCAGTCACTACAGATTTTTATGGAGAGGCTGAAAAAGCACTTAATGGGACTATAAATAGAATTCAGACCTCCTAATGGTAGTGGAACTAATGATTTTTCAGGTCTTCCCCTGAAATTCTGTGATGATAGTGTAGTGTATACTTATTAACCATTTGTTAAATTCACTAGATTATTTGTCAGCACCTGCTCAAAAACCTTTTATCACTTTGTTTCCTGTCCTCTGGTTCACATTGGCCTGGAATCTGACCCAGGTACTAAAGAGTCCAGTGACATGGTTCTGGTGTGGATTAGTCAGGTTATTCATTCATTTCAAAAAGTTTGGCTGTGAAGGGGAGTACAGCGCTAGAGATAGGTGGTTGCTGGAGAGAGATATGAGATTGAATTTCTTTTTAACATAAAATAGGCACCTGAAGGTAAATAGCACTAAACACCTTTAACACAGTAGTCTCCCATCCTCTTTCCTCTTCTACTTTCAACTTTTTAAGCTCTTTCTTCTGGAATATACCTCCATGTTTATGAATAATATCCAAATTCTGCTATGAATTGATGCTCCAATTTTAGACAATATCTTCTGAGTTCCTATTAGGGTATCAGAATTTTAGCTTCCTTAAACCTTTTCCATTCCCTCTCCAAAAGAGACTTGTGTTTTGTTTCTTAAGATGGGAAATATTAGTGTATGAAGTATAGCATACTTGATTTAATTCTGCTCCATGCTCAGAGGCTGCATTTCTTAGCACAGTCATAGAACAAATTAATCACAGGTGAAACCAAACAGGGAGACTATAAAAATCCATCACTTCTTTTGGTAAAAGCAGTTCAAACACACCATTGATTGATGGTAGGGAATCAGTAGCATATTTAGTATTTTGATGAAGTATTTTGCTATTCATGATCTGTTCCACATTTAAAGCATTCTGGTCTGTCTATTCCATATCACTAGTTTTGTGTTTTGTTTTTTTTTCCCATTCGAGGTTAAGGTAAGGCCAAATGGGGGAACACTGTGCTTGGGTAATTAAATTCAGAACAAGTAAAATTGTTCATCATTTAGCAAAACCTTCTAGGTTACTTGTGATATGAAGGAGGTACCTTACTATAGTTACTTGAATCATTTTGCTGTCAAGTTGATGACTAAATACAACTTTTACGTAAATAATTTTATAACCATTGGTTATAAATTTGTGTGAATAATTGTTTTCTAAAATTGTGTAAAAATTTTTCCCATTTTGTTCTATTTGAGTCAGTAAATTAGGCCAGTTGTTCTCAAACTATTGCAACTACCAGGATCATAAGGAAGGCTTTTAAAAACACACATTGCTGGGCCCCACCTCCAGAATTTCTGATTCAGTAGGTCAGGGATGGGGCCAAGAATTTGCATTTCTAACACAGGTATTACTGTTGCTGCATTGCTGGTCCAGAGACCACACTTTAAAAACCATTGAATTAGATAAATAATATCATGTATGTGGTGTCATGGGGGTTTGATAACATAATTCCTAAACTTTGAAATATAAGCCTTTACAGCTTTAAAGAAAAATAATTATTCCCCTAGGGAAGTCTCCCCTCAAAAATACTTATTTTTTTCCAACCATCATGTATTTTTGACCAATCAATTTCCATCTCAGTAAGCATATATTTTGTCATCATGATATGCCTTTTATCTTATAGCTGGAATCATTTCTCTTCTGGATGAAGAAGAGCCACAGCTTAAGGTATGAGCTGAAGAAAAAGTAACTAGATTTAGTATGGGTACTATGAAGCTCTTTGAATTTGGTGATGTCTGTATATCATCTATCATTTAAAGTAGCCATCCTACCCAGCCTGTATCCAGTCATTTGAATATTAGCCAGAGAGAATAGTATTTCATAAATACCAGTTGGTTTTCCCCAGAGTTTAACAAAGTTCAGACAATGATAACCTCAATATGGCACTTAAATAACCCTCAGTTTATCCATAGAAAGCACAAAAGATGTTTCTTCTCTATCATCTACTTAAAGTTATTTTCATTTGATTAAAATTTGGAATGTGCATCATCGGGTCTGGACACCTGAATTCATTTACATCCAAGCTAGCAACCTGGCGTTAATCTTGTATATTTCAAAGAGGAAAAATGTTCATTGTGATAATAAGTAATATATGGCTGGACTGATGTTTTATGATTGAAAGGTAAAAGGAAATATGTAAGACCCAAGAGAAAATATGTCATTTGATAAATTTTTATATTCATTATAGATTAAAAGTTAAAAGTGATTATTACTGAGGACTCAGCCATTGATTTGTTGGAAGCATGTTTTGTTTCATTTGGGAAATGTAATGATAAATCTCTCAAAATTGAATTTTGGCTTTATTTTCCACAGGAATTTGCACTACACAAATTGAATGCAGTTGTCAATGACTTCTGGGCAGAAATTTCTGAGTCTGTAGACAAAATGTAAGAAATTACTTTATTTCTGTAAGTTGGAATAAGGTAGATCAACTTTACTTGTGGATGTGGGTCTTGTTAATTCATTAGAAATTTGTCATTAATAAATTGTGACTTGAATTTTAGACTTTGGATTTTTAAGGAAGACCACAGTTTGAACTAGGCCTATACTTCTTTCAGAATTTTTTTCTTTTTTTTTTTTTTTTTAAGAGAGACAAGTTGTGGGTTTACAGAACAATCATGCATAAAATACATTGGTGTGGTACATTTTTCACATTTGATGAAAACATATTTTTATAATTGTGCTATGATTTAACTTAGGGAATCAGTGTTATGCAGTTTTGTTGTTGTTTTAAATTTTTATTCTAGTTGCATATTTACAGCCTAAAATTTCCCCTTTTAACCACATTCAGATATATAATTCAGTACTGTTAATTACGTTCACAATGTTGTACTATCATCACACCGTCCATTACCAAAACTTTTCCATTATCCCAAATAGAAACCCTGTACATTTTAAGCCTTACTCCCTATCCTACCCACGCGACCCCGTCCCCTAGTAAGCTATATTCTAGATTGACTCTATGACTTTTTTCAGAGAAGTTTTGTATGAAGATGAAGGTTTCCGGAGTCGGCAGTTTGCGGCCTTAGTAGCATCAAAAGTGTTTTATCACCTGGGAGCTTTTGAGGAGTCTCTGAATTATGCTCTTGGAGCTGGTGACCTCTTCAATGTCAATGATAACTCCGAATATGTGGAGACTATTATAGGTAAGTCTTTTCCATTTGGTAAGGCTTTATTGTGTCTGCTTTTTTTTTTGCTCTTAAGGCATATAGCTTTTTTTTTTTTTTTCCTGAATTTTTGATACTGTCAAATTTCATTTTAATTGGAGGTCCATAATCTTTCTACAGTAACTTTATGTAGGTTGCGTTTTAGATGTGCCCTTCTACTGTGTACTTTATTATTTTTTGTCAAAGCAAACAGAATAACAGTAATAATTAATGAACTCACCTCACAATACATTTAAGAGTGAACCTAATGGGAGCAGATGTGGCTCAAGCAGTTGCGCTCCTGCTTCCCACATGGGAGGTCCCAGATTCGGTTCCCGGTGCCTTCTAAAAACAAAACAAACAAACAACAAACAACAAGCAAGCAAACAAGAAAAAAAAACAACCTAAGGGAGCTGATGTGGCTTGGTGGTTGAGCACTGGCTTCTCACATATAAGGTCCCAGGTTCAATCCCCTGCCCTGGTACCTCAAAAAAATAAAAGAATGAACCTAAGAAATTATTCAAGAACAACTTAGTAAACACATAAAACTATCTCAGCAGTTGTGATTATCTTATATGTATTTGTTGCACACAGTCAAGACTAAGGGATATTGCGTGTTTTAGAGTTCAGAAAATAGTACTTACAGATAATTGCTATTTCAGTCCCTACATAAGAGTTATAATTTGGTATAGTCTAATGAGCATATATTATGAAAAGATTAAATCAGATTATTATGAGTAAAAAAAAGGAAATGTTAGCAGTTTATATACTTGTTTGTAATATAAGAAACCATTTGTGAGTATCTGCATTGTGCTGGGTACCGTGCTAGTCACCATATACTGTGGTTTCTTTCATAGCTACCCTGGGAGGAAGGAGCGAACCCTGTTTTATAAATGAGAAAACTCAGGCTCTAAGACTGTAAAGACACATGGCTATTAAATAGGAGGGTCAGAATTCAAAATGCAAGTGTATTCACTCCAAAAGCCATACTCTTTCTACTAGTAACCACTTTTTTCTCACTTGTTTATTTTAATATGCTGCCATGTTTAAAAAATAATTTAAAGTGAGGGGCAGCACACTGGCAAGGCTCTGGGTCCTCTATGTCCTGTATCAACCAGGGCAATTCTACAATGTAAAGATTTGCTTAAAAGATTTTGTAGCTTTAAAATTTTTGAAAACTTATGATCTGAATGAAAGAAGGGAATGCATACCCTTCAGACATGCCTTTAGGAATATCATTTCTAGCAAACACTTTTTGGATCATAGTTACAGATTACTCAAGTGGATGTTCTCTGTTAAGAATTACACAATTGTAGATATACTGCATTGCTGATTAAGAGGAGAGCTGTATTAGTCTCCCTAACCCTTAAAAGGAGAAGTTTGGCATTCTTTTTCAGAAGTTAGGAAAAGCTGCAAAAGGAGATCTAAAGGAATACCTCCACATGTCCCAGAAATTTTGGCTAGGATTCTTTGTTCACATTTTAAAATTTTTGCCATGATGGAATGGGAATGTTCCAGGGAACTTTACTGCCATAGGGGGCTTATTGAATTGGGGTTTTCATCTGTGCATCCTATGGAATGAGCAGGTGGTTATAAAGTATAGACCATATTGTTTGAAACCAGAGCACTTACCCCACATTGTTGGAATGGGGTGGGTGGTGGGGTGTTTAGATACATTTACCTGCTTTCTGTTATTTTATGGGTTTGGGATGAATATTGATAATTTTTTCCAACAGTGATCTGCAAATGCTTACAATGCCCCCATTTTTACAAATCATGCTTTTGAACAGGACTGTTGGTCTGTAAAGTGCTAAGATGGTAGATACCTTCCGTGTTTCTAAACACTATATATTATCTTAACTTGTAGGAAGAGATTATTGATCAATAGACGAGCTCCATCTGCTTTTGTGGAAGTAGGACTCACCCTTTTTCTAATTTTGTAGGCACTGTTAGAATGGATTTTTTTTTTCAAATGTTAATGAGATTTGTCAGGGGATATACAAAGTAGAATTTGGAAAAAGGCTTCCTATGAATATCATAACAGCACTTTCAGAAAATTCAAGACTGATAAATAATCTTCTCCCAAGTTGTGAATAGACCATAGCTATGAGTGAGGATATGATTATGGCATAAACTTGTTGAATGAGAGCATGAATCTCAGTTGACACCTGGAAGGTACATTTTTTTCCCTCAGTAATCTAAGGGAAACTCCCCCAAATGTTTTCATTCTGAGGTTCCTTTCTGATGGGTTAGGGTTTTCTCACTTAACTCCAGTTGGTCGAAAAGCTCATATCAGGAGCATGGTGAAGACTCTATAACCAGAGCTGTTTAAAAGTCTCTGTGAGGGGGGTGTCGGGGATGGGGGATTCATGGGAATAAGTCCATCTGAATATACATGAAAGATATATAAAATTGTTCAAACGATCAAGGGATGGGGCATAGTCACAGTGGGTAGACAATTACTCAATGAGGGAATCTGAATTCCCACCCTGGAGAGCTCTGCTACATTCCCCAAGGGAGCAGCAACCATCCCCAGAGTGCAGCGGCAGTGTCTGGCAAAAGAGGATGGCCCACTGATGGGTTCTTGTTATTGAGGACTAGCCTTATGAGTATTTGCTCTTCTAATTGAAACTTAGCCTACTGTTATGGGGTGCCTAAGGGTTACCACCTGAGAGCCTCCTTGTTGCTCAAATGTGGCCTCTCTCTAAGCCAAACTCAGCATTTGAATGCATTACCTTCCCCC
>JAQZBX010050851.1:0-19551 GCA_029593785.1 Cabassous unicinctus | reverse complement strand
ATATTTGGAAATCACATATCTGATAAGGGTTTAATATCCAGGATATATAAAGAGACGTTACAACTCAACAATAAAAAGACAAAAGACCCAATTAAAAAATGGGCAAAAGACTTGAATAGACATTTCTCCAAAGAAGAAATACGAATGGCAAAAATACACATGAAGAAATGCTCAACATCACTCCTGATTAGGGAAATGCAAATCAAAACTACAATGAGATCTCATTTCACACCTATCAGAATGGCCACTATTAAAAAGACAGAGAACTACAAGTGTTGGAGAGGATGTGGAGAGATAGGAACACTTCTTCACTGTTGGTGGGAATGCAGAATGGTACAGCCACTATGGAGGACTGTTTGGCAGTTCCTAAAGAAGTTGAATATAGACTTGCCACGTGACTCTGCAATACCACTACTGGGTATATACCCAGAAGAACTGAGAGCAGTGACACGAACAGACATCTGCACACTAATGCTCATAGCAACATTATTCACCATTGCCAAAAGTTGGAAACAACCCAGGTGTCCATCAACAGATGAATGGACAAACAAACTGTGGTCTATTCACACGATGGAATATCATGCAGCTGTAAGGAGAAATGAAGTCGTAAAGCATATGGCAACATGGATGAACTTGGAGGACATTATGTTGAGTGAAGCAAGCCAGACCCAAAAGGACAAATACTGGATGAATGCATTACTATGAACCAAATATATTGTGTAACATATTGTTTGATAAAGAAAAGAAAAAATGTATATGTATCCATTACATTTAATTGAGAAACGTATATATTTATTCATCTGTGTTTACTTTTTAGTTTTTAATTGTTTATATTTTCAATTATTAAATGTACAAAATAAAGTTAAAAAAAGAAAAGAAAAAAAAAACACAATTGTGCATCAAAGGACACTATCAAGAGAGTGAAAAGGCAATACACTGAATGGGAGAAAATATTTCAAATCATTTATCTCCTAAGGTTTAATATCCACAATATAAAGAACTCATACAACTAAACAACAAAAGATAAACAACCTAATTGAAAAATGGACAAAGGATTTTTCTCCAAAAAATATATACAAATGGTCAATAGGCACATGGAAAAAATGCTCAACATCATTAGTCATTAGGGAAATGCTAATCAAAAACCCCAATGAGATACCACTTCACCTTTCTAGGATGGCTATAATTAAAATAAAATTAAAAACAACAACAACAAAAAAAAAACCTCAAGAAAATAGCAAGTGTGGCGAGGATTTTTAGAAACTGAACTCTCATTCATTGCTGGTGGAATGTAAAATGATGCAGCTGCCATGGAAAGACAGTTTAGCAATTCCATAAAACATTAAATATAGAATTAGCACATGATCCAGGAAGTCCATTCCTAGGTATTCATCCCAACAAACTGAAAACAGAGATTCAAACAGATACTTGTATACAAATGCTCATAGCAGCCTCATTCACAATAGCCAAAAAGTAGGAACAATCCAAGAGTCACTCAATGGATGAATGGATAAATAAAATGTGGTATATACATACACCGGAATATTATTATTCAGTAGTAAAAAGGAGTGAAGTTCTGAGACATGTTACGACATTGATTACCCTTGAAAACATTATCTAAGTGAAATAAACCAGGTACAAATGACAGTGTATGATTCCACTTACATGAAATATCTAAAATAGGCAATTCACAGAAACAGAAAGTAGGTTAAATAAAGTAGATTAGAGGCTTCCAGGACCTAGGGAGAAGGGAATGGGGAGTTTGTGCTTAAAATGGATATAGAGTTTCTATTTGGGGTAATAAAATGAAAGTTTTAGAAATAGATTAAATGCAATGATGGCTCCACAACATTAGGAATGTAATTCATGCCACTGTAATGTGCAATTAAAAACAGTTAAAATGACAAATTTTATGATATATGTGTTTTGCCACAATTAAAAAAAATCACAAGATCTTGAAAAGGTGTAGAAAACAAGATCACAGAAGTGAACCTAAGAAAGCTTTTATAAACTTTGCTTGCCCCAAAATAAAATGGGAAGACAATCCACAAAATAAAGATAAACATTAATATTTTACATATCTTAAAAGAGTAATTATTAATGTTCATTTATTATCCCTTTTTAGGTTAAAAATAAAAACTTGTGGGCATCTCCTTCCAATTAGAATTTTTTTTTAATTTTTTTGTTTTCATTTTATGTCCAATTAGATCTTAAGAAGAATCATATAATTGTTTTATTACCAAGAATTAATTTTAGGATATTTCCCTTGTATGTATGATCATTCATCTAAGTTTTTGATTCCCGTTTGATTTTTTTTTTTAACTTGAAGTTACTTATTTTCAACTCCAAGGTGCCACAATAAACCCAGAGACACAAAATGAAATAGTTAAGATGACAAATGCTATATGCAAAACCTTTACTTTCATCAGTATAACTGAAGACATGTTTCTTCTAAATTCCTTTCTAATACACTAAGTTATAACATCTTCAGTCTGTCTATAATAATCTAATATCAAAGCATATACTGTGAATCTTTTCAGAAATATAAGTGTAATTATGGCCTCGATTTGCTTTCCTTCCTGCATATATCTCTACTTCTTCTGCTTCCTCCTTTAAGAGTCTTTTCTATGTTCAACCCTCAATTACCTCTTTTTTCTAATTCTCCTAAACAGGAATAACTTTAAATTTCCATATACCTCAGCTAAAATTCTCCGACTATCCTCAGAAAGGGTCTACAGAAGTAAATTTAGTTAAGAGTAGAATTTTGCAAAAAATGGAAAGAGGTTGGCAGGGTTTACTTAAAGCCTATGTAGTAAGTCAACTCTTAGCTCCTTTCTTCATTCAACAAATATTTACTGAGCAATTCCTATGTGGCAGTTCTGTGCTGGGACCTAGAGATGTGAAGGTAAGTAAGAAAGTCTCCTCCCCTCAAAAAGTTTGTGGTCCAGATGAGAAGTTCTCAAACATTTTGTCTTAGGACCTCTTTATACTCCTTTTTTTTTTTTTTAATACTCTTAAAAATTACTGAGGACCCCAAAGAGCTCTTATATATGTGGGATTTATCGGTCAATATTTGCATATTAAAAATTAAAACTCAGAGCAGGTTATATTATTTACTCATTTTTAAAAAATAAGCCCATTATATGTTAACATTAAAAATATATTCTTTGGAAAAAAATATTTTCCCCAAAATTATAAAATACATGAAACACATAAAATTTGAAATAAAATTTGGTGAGAAAAACGGCATTTTTACATTTCTTTAAAACTCTTTAGTAACTGGCTTAATGGAAGACAACTGGATTCTCATTCCTGTTTTTGCATTTAATGGCAATATGTTGTTCTGATTAAAGAAAATCCAAGAGGGAGCTGATATGCAGTTGGAAGATAGCGGAACTTGATGATTCACTAAAAGGTCTTAGGGAATCCCAGGGATTCTTGAACCACGCTTTGAGAACAGCTGGTCTAGAGCAATGATTTTTCTCCTTAATTTTTTAAATCATATACTTCAGTAGTTAAAAAAAAAATCTAAAAATATACCCTTCAGAATATTCATATTCATATGTGTATATACACTATTCTATTACTGTGTTATTTTTATAAAATACGCACACAAAATTTTTAAGATAATATAAAAAATAAATAGAGTAAACGTTTGAGTATTTTTTTCTGGTATCTCAATGCATTGCCTTGAGTACAAACTTACTTTGGGGACCACTGGACTAGAAGAGGAAGATATATATATATAAAGAAACATTTACAAGAGAATGCTATCAGGGCTGTAAAAGATGAGATTTTCTCATTTTGTCCCACTTTGTGTTTCCCTTGACTCAAAAAGAAGTACTTCTACATTCTAGATAAAACACTATTCTCATGGTGGATTTTTTTATTTTGTTCTATTTTTAATAACAGAGTAGAGATCCTTGTCTATTTTTATAGAAATTATGAGTTTATTTTCTATTAGAACAGAACCAGTTATTACAGAAGTTTTAGAAAATACAAAAGAAAATGAAAATTACCATAACCTTAACACTCAGAGATAGTTACTATTAACATTTTGGTGTATATGCTTCTTTATTTTTTATAAACAGGAATAATAACATATATATTTACTTATTACCTGCTTTTGTAAACAATATAGTTAAACATATTTCCATGACATTAAACATTTTACATTAATATTTTTAATGGCCTTGTTGTGTTTCATGTAATGAATCTACTACACTTTAGCCAATCCCCTAATAAAGGACATTTAATAGCTTCCAATCTATGAACAAAGGCTATAATAAATACCCTTATAGCTGTAACTCTGTGTTTAACCAAGAAAAATTCTTCAAAGCTATTTAGTGAAAAAAAAAAAGGGCAGAGTACAGGAGAAAAAGGGGAAAAAAAGACGAATTTTTAGGATCCAATGCCAGTAAATTTCTACTACCTTAGCTACCAGTTAAGAGTACTGGTAAACATATGATAGATATATTAATCAATAAGCTTTATGAATCCACTGAAATTTATGGCAATATAGCAACATTAAAATTGTATACGATATGATGTTAACTTTATTAAACAAAAAAAAAAAAAAACAGTAAAATTACATATGCATGTGGACAAAAGTAGGAATATATATCCTGATGTGTCAAGAAGATGAGCTCGTAAAAGACTTTCACTTGCAAATGTTTCAACACAGAGGAAAATTTAACCTAATTAAATATTCACAACTAGAACCCTTAATTATCCCAAATTTTCTTTTTCTCTTCTCTTTTTATAATATTATAATAAAATTATTTGAGAGTGAGGATTTAAGTCAAAAAGGTGGCTACGAGCTTATGTTTAGATTCAATCCATTCTTTTAAATCAACTTTAACTGCATTCCTACTTTATAATACTAATATAATACCAATCATTATGTATTATTTGGTTTCCAAAATAAATTCACATATATAATATCACACCAAAACACTAATATTTAATATTTATCCAAGATCAAAACACCTTGGTTTTTCTGACTCTTACTACAGTATTCTACTAAATTCTATTGTCCCTACAATAATAAAATACAAAGAAATCATTTCCTACTGTCGTTCCTGGGAAAAATATTTCTAAGCATTTCTATAGGAGATTTTTAAGATCTGGATATGCTCAGGAGTGTTAAAATAATTTTTAAAAAATCAGTTTCATTCACATGATTTGATCTACTAATTTTTCTGAATCAACTATGATTTTACCTTTGATTCTAATATATTAAATGAGTCAGGTTTGATCTGAAAACCAAATTTCAGATTTGAAAAATATGAACACTGGCAACAATATTCAACTTAAAATAATGCTACCAAATAAAGAGCTAAGAGATCAGATCCCACCAAATAATGTAAAGGATGATAAGAATGAGGAGGATGACTATAATGGAATTAATGATGATACAGCTAAGATTTTCTTAGCAGTTTTCTTAGTAGTTACTGTATGTCAGGTTCTGTGCTAACTATTGATTATCTCAATCCATCTTCACAACTGATATTGCCATTATACACCCCACCTCCACCAAAAAAAAAAAAAAACCCCAGAAACTCAGACTGTTTAATAACTTGCCTTAAGTCACCCAGCCAATAAATGGTTGAACCTGGCAGGGTATGCACTCTAATGGTACTGATTTCACAGTAATTAAAGTATGTCCAATTTACAAGACCAACTATCTTAAACCAACATAATAAGCAAAGATAAATATTTGGTCATTTCTTACCTCTTCAGGTAGTTCACTGTACATGGTTTCAGAGGTAGACAATAAAAATATAGGTGAGAATGATGGTATATCTTGTAGCAATGTCAGAAAAGTTGCTTTCACAGTTTCACTGACAGCATCCCACCAATCACCAATATGAGGCATGTAAACAATACTAGGTACTGTTCTTCGAGCTTCACGAAAAATCTAATTTGAAGGAAAAATTGACATTAAGAAACACAAATTGATATTATTCTTAAGCCTACCCAGTAACCTCCAAATACATGAAATATGTCAGGCCTATTACTATCATTAGTTCCAGCCCACATACTTAAGTTATTCAAGACATGATGCATAAATCTTACATACAGCTTCTACCCATTCTTGTCCGCCTAAAAATATGTATCTTTTTGCCATTTTATTATTCCTATTAAGCATATATATTACTAGTATAAAGGTATCATATTGCTCCATTTATTTATCATGTAAAGATGTGGTTAAAACACCACTATAAAATATTTTGCAAATAAAGACAAAAACTTGCACCTATATGTCACCCATGTTAACATATCAATAAACTTTATACAAAAGAAGAAATGGAAGACATATTTAACATGTTTGTGTATATTGCCTAAAATTACTCAACATAAGAACGAAATAAACATTTTAACCAAGATATACAACCCTGGTGTTTACAATTAGTGGACTATCTGCTGAACCACTTGTTCACCTTCTATTATCTTAAGAGTTTAATTGCCCATAAAATAGTCACAAAACACCATTGCTACTCTAAAGAGAAAGAAGTAAATCAGCAAAGAGCTCTGACAGACTTCCATTGACAGAAAATACAAAATGACTTTCTTCCTCAGGTGTTTAAAAGCGTCCTGAGCATAGATAGCTGCAGTCTCTATCTGCCAACGCACACCAATAAAGACCAGGCTGGCTAATAAGACAGAATTATCATCCTTTACTTAAAAGTCAACAGCTCAATAGCCCATCGACAAATTCTCAAATGTTAATGTGACATCCTTCAATACTTTTAACAAGCTTAAGAATGAGTGTAAAAATCCGACTATGTTTCTTCACTCTAATTGGAGATTCTTATTCTAAAATTCTCTACTTAGCTTTCCTTTTAAAACTAACGCATTTCAATTAGCCTACGCAATATGCAAGATATAGAAATATAAATCTAAGATTAACAATGATTAGGATTATTGAAATTTACCTAAGAATCAAAAGGATTAGTTTTCTTTAATGAGTGAGCTTACCATTTCCATGAATTTTTAAATTAATACTCCATTTTATACAGCTTTGAACCTGCTGTGTGAAATAAAATATACTGCAAATTCAATATTATACCGGATGAAAGATGTTCAAATAAGATTTCTTCCCCAAATTGGAAAAATGTAGATGTCATGATCACTCACATCAAAAGTAATATTTGGGACAATGTTTACCAGACACTTATTGCTTATGTATGTTCATATATGAATGCTATACTTCAATAAATTGTTTTTAAAAATAAATAAATTTTTAAAAATTTAAAAAATTTAATATTTGGGGACGCTGATGTGGCTCAAGCGATTGAGCTCCCGCCTATCACATGGGAGGGCCCTGGTTCAGTTCCTGGTGCCTTCTGAAGAAGACAGAGAGCTGGCGCGATGGGCAGGTGCGGCAAGCTGATGCAACAAGATGAGACAACAAGAGACACAAGAAGAAAAACATGAGAGCCACAACAAAGCAGGGAGGGGAGGTTCTGGGTGCCTCATAAAGAAGACGAGAAAGACAGTGAACTGATGCAACAGGCAGGAGTGGCAAGCTGACACAATGAGACCCAAGAGAAAAAACACAATGAGAGACACAACAAAGCAGGGAAAAGAGGTGGCTCAAGCAGTTAGGCGCCTCCTTCTCACATCGGAAGTCCCAGGTTCAGTTCCCGGCACCTCCTAAAGAAACAAAGGAAGACGAACAGACACAGCAAGCGCAAACAAGGGGTGGGGGGAAATAAATAAATAAAAATCTTTCTAAAAAAGTAATATTTGCTCCTTCCCTTCCTTTAATATTTGCATACCCTCCAATCCAGAACAGTTGTACAAGTACAACTCCTTTAGGACTCTCAAATAAATAAAAATAAAAATAAATCTTAAAACAAAAAAACTTATTAAAAAAATTTTTTTGGAAGGGTAAGGGGCCCCAAATAGGAAAAAATGTCTTAAAAAAGAACAACAAAGTTGGAGGACTCTTACTTCCTGACTTTAAAGCATATTACTTAGCTACAGTGGTAAAAACAGCATGGTACTGGCATAAGGACAGACAGATTGACGAGTGGAACCGAATTGAGAGCTCAGAAATTGACCCTAACAGCTACACTCAAGAGATTTTTGACTAGGCTGTTAAGCCCACCCAGCTGGGCCAGAACAGTCTATTCATCAAATGGTGCTGGGAGAACTAGATAGCCATATCCAAAAGAAAGAAAGAAGACCTCTATCCCATACCTTATACAAAAATCAACTCAGAATGGACCAAGGATTTAAATGTGAAAACAACAACCATAGAACTCCTAGAAGAAAATGTAGGAAAACATCTTCAAGATCTTGTGGTTGGTGGTAGTTTCTTAAACCTTACGCCCAAAGCACAAGCAACAAAAGAAAAAATAGATAAATGGGACCTCCTCAAAATTCAACACTTTTACACCACAAAGGACTTTGTCAAAAGGGTGAAAAGGCAGCTGACTCAATGGGAGAAAATATTTGGCAATCACGTATCTGATAAAGGTTTAATATCCATGATGTATAAGGATATCATACCACTCAACAATAAAAAGACAAAATATCCGATTAAAAAAATGGGCAAAAGACTTGAAAAGACAACTGTCCAAAGAAATACAAATGGCAAAGAAACACATGAAAAAATGTTCAGCATCACTAATGATTAAGGAAATGCAAATCAAAACTACAATGAGATATCATTTTATACCTATTAGACTGGCCGCTATTAAAAATTAGGAAAACTGTAAATGTTGGAGAGGATGTGGAGAGATGGGGACACTTCTTCACTGTTGGTAGGAATGCAGAATGGTACAGCCATTATGAAGGACTGTTTGGCAGTTCCTAAGGAAGTTGAATATAGACTTGTGATGTGACCCGGCAATACCCCAAAGAACTGAGAGCAGTGACACGAATAGATATCTGCACACCAATGTTCATAGCAGCATTATTCACAATAGCCAAAAGTTGGAAACAACCCAGGTGTCCATCAGCTGATGAATGGATAAACAAATTGCAGAGCATACACATGATGGAATATTATGCAGCAGTAAGAAGAAATGAAGTCGTGAAACATACGACAACATGGATGTACCTGGAGGACATTATGTTGAATGAAGCAAACCAGGATGAAGCAAAAGGAAAAATGCTATATGACTGCCCTATTTTGAACTAACAATATTATGTGAAATATAAATATATTATGTGCACATATAAGACCATTTTTCTTTGAAGTTGAACAAATATAAGTTAATCCTACACAGTGTTAATATCAGACTAAAAAAACACATTATACTAAGTGAAGGAGACCAGACACAGAGTACTACATATTGTATGAGTCCATTTATACAATATGTAAATATAAATCAATTTATAAAGATTAAAGGATATTAATTGTTATATAGGTCTGAGGAAGGAATGTTAAGGGGTATAGGGTCTTTCTTTTTGGAGTAATGAAATTGTTCTAAAATTTTTGAGATGATGAATGTACAACATTATGATTATACTAAAAGCCACTGATTATATACTTTGGATAGAAAAGTCAGAAACAGCAGCTATATACAGTGAGGGAAGTATAGAGAGATTGCTCTAATAACGATTGAAGGGATATATGCACAACTATGTGATTATAGCAAATACCATTAATTGTACACTTTGGATGAACTGTATGCTTTATTAATATGCATCAATAAAATTGATGCGTTAAAAAAAAAAAAAGAAAGAAAGAAAAGTTGCTGCTAAGGAAAAACCCAGAAACTCATGAGTGTAAACATAAACATCCAAAGTATGCACAGCCTGCTGTAGAAAAACTCAGAAACCTATACGCACAAACACAAAAGCATCCAAAGTACATACATAAGTATATATATTAATTCCTTAATGCTACTTAACAAAAAAGGGTATCCCCTGATAATTTCCTGATACAATTTCTTTCTGGGGAGAGAAAAATACTAACATTTTCACCAAAAAAGAACTTATCTATGATTTGAAATTATTCATCAAATAGTACTTCAACCCTGAAGCTTATGACAGGTCATATATAAATTTAGTAACTCAATCATACTTCTCTATTAATGAAACAGATAAAACACTAAAAACATCAGCCCATTTTAAAAAAAACCAACAGTAGAAATAAAAGCATTTGAGGATGTCAGAAAAAGCAGAATCATAGTTGTTGCTTTTTTTTTGTAGTGTTAAAGACAAGTGGAAACACAAATAAATCTTTTATTACAGATACTAATATCTCCTGCCTTGTTGCAGGGCTCAGTAATTATTTGCCAACCTATTGGGGCAACCATAAAACTTCCAGGCTGTACTAGGTTTTCCATTCTTTCAGAGCCTTTGGAAGACCATGAAATGCACAGTAATACACACATACAAACACACACACAAAACAAAGTACTGTATTTCAAAGTATGATCTATTGAAGACCTAGAATAGTAACACATGAGATGTATGGGATTTTTTTTATTTTATTTTAAGATTTATTTATTTCCCCCACACATACACCCCCACTCCCCGTTGTTTTTGCACTCACTGTCTGCTCCCCTGTGTGTTCTTCTGTGTCTGCTTGTATTCTCTTTAGGCGGCACCAGGAACCAATCCTGGGACCTTCTGGAGTGGAGAGAGGCACTCAGTCTCTTGCACCACCTCAGGTCCCCGGTCTGTTGTGTCTCTTACTGTCTCTCTTTTTGTTGCATCATCTTGCTGCGCCAGCTCTCCACACGGGCCAGCACTCCATGCAGGCCAGCTCTCTGCTCAGGCCAGCTCTCCACGAGGGCCAGCTTGCCGCACAGGCCAGCTTGCCTTCACCAGGAGGCCCTGGGAATCGAACCCTGGACCTCCTATATGGTAGATGGGAGCCCAATCGCTTGAGCCACATCTGCTTCCCCATAAGATGTATGTTTGAAATGCAGATTTGTGGAGCTCATACCTGGTATAAAGCCAGGGAATCAGAAATTTTAATAAGCCCCCCAGATGATTCTGACACACTCTAATTTTTGAGAAAAACCCTACAGCAGAAACTAAGTCCTCTACCATTTTTCACCTTCTATCCCAACCAATATTAAAGAAAAGCTGAGGCTGTCAGAGGGAGAAAATGAAGTTTTATCGTGTTGTGTGTGTCTGTATGTGTTCTGAAAGACATACAATTAAACATGATCCCCACACTACAAAAAGGAAATATCAAGTATGGCTCTTTTACATTTCTTTATACATTATCACTCATATAAACAGTGATTTAAGACTTCTTTCCTTTAAGATTGACTTTCATATTCATGTTCATGTTATATGAAATAACACAATTTAATTTAAAATAAGTTTCTTAAAGGCCGGCGGGAAAGACAGAAGTATTCAAGAATAATTTACCATAGACTAAACCATTATATTCCCCATTTATTTGGAGAAAATCCTGACTATAGGAGGAGTGGCTCCTAAGAGAGGTAAGGCAAAGGGGAAGAAAAGGAAGGGAATATGTTACAGAAGAGAGAAGGGTTTTCAATCCTTCCAGCATTTTAGCACCTGATTCAAATAGTCTCTTTCCGAGGACTTTTATACCTTATACCCAGGCCTGCCATCATCAACAAATTATGAAAAGCTTCCTCAGTTTCATTATATGATAGTCTCTTTTTGGAGGATTTGTTACAAAAGGCAGTGTTTTATGAATAAATTTTAAATAATTTTAGATATCATGAAAATACAAATAATTAAGAATTAACCAAGACAGTTCATCTGGTCTCTGGTCAGTGTACAGAGGAAGTCTGGGCTTGGACTATCAGGCCTCCAAAATTTCACTGCTGAGCAAACTGGACATCTAGGCAGTAGTCATTTAAGAATAAACTCTGCTTCTAACCCAGATGTTCTTTGGCATAGCTGAGAAGATGAGAAGTTTTGGTGTACTAGAGGCCGTGGAATACAACCAAAAATGGAAAACAATGGACTTTTGTTATTTTGTTCTGCCAAGCAATGCCTCTCTCCACACTGCCCCCAGCACCACTAGAAAACAGTAGTGAAAGCCAAGATATATGAGAGAAGCCAAAGACTATGAAGTTAGAATTCAAATTCAGCTCAATGATGTCAAGTAGGATTCAGAAAAAAAGGCTCGAATCCCAATAATATCAGCATACAGTTTACTACAATGCTTCCTAAGAGATTTCTGTCCTTTGTTAGACTAACATTAAACCATTAATGTGTTTGTGAATATATATACATATTAACCGTAAGGAACAACTATAGGACTCCAGCCACTCCCTTTCACTTTTAAAATGTCCCTCATTCAAAACAACACAACTTCCAAACAGCACAGCAGGGTGTAAACTAAAGACAGTTTTTCTAGTCCCCAATCCTCCAAATTCTGTCCCTCAAGCCAAAACAACCATTAACCATTTTTTCAAGGGGTATTTTTGGATAAAATTGGTACTTATACACAAGCATGTTTATAGATATATATTATGTTTCTTTTACGCAGATCATATAAGGTAGACTGATTTACAATCGGCTTTTTACAATAGTATGTTCTCCATCTTTTCATTTCAACCTAGGTAAATCTATCTCATTCCTTTTAATGGCTTCACAGTATTCTTTTCTATGTATAGATACACTATTTTAGCTAATCCCAAACTAAAGGACATTTAATTTGTTTCCCTTTATGTTTTATTTTGTTTGGCAATTAAAGACAATGCTCTGATGAATATCCTCTGTATGATCAGCATTGAATACTTGTACCTAATATATTTTGAATAAATTCCTAAATGTAGAATTCCTGAGTCAAAGGTAATATATATTGAAATTTTAAAAAACATTGCCCAACTACAATTCAAAACCATTACGTAAATTTACATTCCCACTGAGTATGTATCATAATACTGATTTATTATCAAAGTTTAATTTTTGAAAACCTGAAAACTCTTTTAAAAAACAGTATCTTGTTGCTTCAATTTGCATTTTTTCACTCACAAGTCAGGCTAAGAATCTATTCCAATTTTTATCGGTGGCTTCTTCTTTTTACTACACCCCCATAAATGGAACGTTCCTGTCTTTTGCTAATTTTCATATTTAGTTGTTATTCTCTCTTACTTGACGTGTGTCACAAATACTTTTCCCCGGGTTATATCTATTAATTTTAAAGAATTTTTTAAAAATACATAACTTTGTTTAATTGTATTTCTGTTTAAAGACACCTTATTTAATATATATTGTTGATTTATTAACATTGAAGATTTATTTACACACACACACACACACACACACACATACACACACACACACACACCGTTGTTTGCACTCACTGTGTCAGTTTGTTGTTGCTCGTCCTCTTTTTAGGAGGCACTGGATCTGAACCAGGGACCTCCCATGTGGGTGGGAGGCACCTAATCACTTGAGCCACCTCTGCTCCCTGTTTTGTTGTTTCTCTCATTGTGTTTTCCTCCTTGTGTGTCTTTGTTGAGTCATCTGGTTGCATCAGCTCACTATCTTGCTCATCCTCTTTAGAAGGCACCGGGAACTGAACCTGGGACCTCCCATGTGGTAGGTGGGAGCTCAACCGCTTGAGCCACATCCACTTCCCAAGAATTTTTTTGCCATGAGTAATTTAAAAATTGCATACAAAACCAGCAAGATGATGGCAGAGTAAGGAGCCCCATGATTCAGCTTATGCTACAGGGCAGTTAGGAATCACTCAGAGCTATTTAAAGCACCTGTTTGGGGGCTCCAGGAGACCAGAAGAGCATCCTGAAACATCCTTGAAAAAATGGAAGGAGACTGCCCATCTGCAGGGAAGATTCGTGTGTAGAGCACTCCGCGCCGCAGAAGCCGGTGCCCATCCTCCATGGGTGGCACAAGCCACCTAGGGAGCTATTCCGTGGCTGGAATTGGAAGCTCCACTTACCAAAAACAGGGAAGGAAGAGACGGTTGGGCACCAACTTCAACTACTGATTAGTAAATTCGGTGGGTTAAAGTATAATCCTAAGAACAGCTAAAGTTTGAACCTAAGTCAGAGAGGAAAGTAGCCGCCATTTTAACTCCGCCTCCAGCATGAGGGGAAGCCGGGCTGACTGGAAATCAGCGCTGGTAGGAACCAGCTTCTTTTCATCCAGATCTGATTGCAGCTCTAGCCTAAGCCCCAGCCCTACCTCCAGCAGGGAGGAAGCTGGGGGGACCTGCAGCAGCCTCTCTGGGAAAATACAGGCCACGCTGCAGAGGCTGGTGATCATCCTACTCTGGTGGTGCAAGCTTCCTCAGGAGCTATCCCATGGCTGGAGTTGGAAGCTCCATTTCCCATAAATGGGGGAGGAAGAGATAGTCGGGCACTGACTTCAGCTACTGAGTAGTAAATTCAGTTGGCTAAAGTATAACCCTAAGAACAGCTACAGTTTGAACCTGTCCAAGTTGGAAAGAGGCCAGTGGCGGCCATTCTGACTCCACCCCCGGCATGAAGGGAAGCCAGGCTGACTGAAAAATCACAGTGACGGCAGGGACCAGCTTCTTTCCACCCAGATCAGACTGCAGTCCTACCTAGGCTAGCCTTCAGCCTCACCTCTGGCAAGGAGGAAGTTGGAAGGGCCTGCAACAGCCTCTCCGGGTAACTGCAGGTACAATGTGGCTGGCACAGACTGAATAGTCGGAAGTCTACCAAAGCAACTGCGGTCATTTTGGACCCACACTGCACGGACTGCTGCCTGCACCTGCAGCTCCATGCCCATCCCAGGCAGGGGAGAAAGGGACATAAAGCTTCATCAGTCTCCCTGGGCAATTACAGTTTAGGCCTATACAACTTGGATTATTACGTATGGCTGTGGCTCGGTCCCTACCCATGGCAAAGTAGAAAGGTGGGAGAAGCTTCATTGGTCAGTGAGGCAATGCTGGCAGCTTGAGCCTCCACAGCTTACAGCACAAACTACAGCCTCGGCTCCTACTACACAACCAGCAAGGGAGAAAGGGCAAGAAAGCCCCAAACTAAAGAAAGAAACTGCATCCAGAATAAATACATCTAGTAAGCCAGATGCCAAGACACCAACAAAAAATTATAATCCTCACCAAGAAACAGGAAGATATGGCCCATTTAAAGGAACGAGATAAGCCTCCTGATGACATAAAAGAGTAGTTGAGACAACTAATCATAAACGTTCAAACAAATCTCCTTAATAAATTCAATGAGATGGCTCAAGAGATTAAGGATATTAAGAAGACACTAGATAAGCACAAAGAAGAATTTGAAAGCATACATAGAAAAATAGCAGATCTTATGAGAATGAAAGGTGCAATAAATGAAATTAAAAATACGCTGGAATCATATAACAGCAGATTTGAAGAAAGGACTGGTGAGCTTGAAGAAATGGCCTCCGAAAGCAAACACAAAAGAACAGATGACGAAAATAATGGAAAAAATTGAAAAAAGTCTCAGAGGACTAAATGATAGCAAGAGACATGCAAACATACATGTCATGGGTGTCCCAGAAGGAGAAGAGAAGGGAAAAGGGCTAGGTGGATTATTTGGAGAAATAATGGTAGAAAATTTCCCAATCCTATTGAAGGACATGGATATCCATGTCCAAGAAGCACAACGTACTCCCCTCTGAATAAATCTAAACAGACCAACTCCAAGACCCACACTAATCAGAATGTCAACTGCCAAAGACAGAGAATTCTGAGAGCAGCAAGAGAAAAGCAATGCATAACATATAAGGGATACCCAATAAGATTAAGTGCCAATTTCTCATCAGAAACCATGGAGGCAAGAAGACAGTGGTATGGTATATTTAAGATACAGCAAGAGAAAAACTTCCAGCCAAGAATCTTACGTCCAGCAAAATTATCTTTCAAAAATGAGGGTGAGTTTAAAATGCTCACAGATAAAAAGAAACAGAGAGTTTGTAACCAAGAGACTGCCCTTGCAGGAAATAATAAAAGGTGTACTACAGTCTGAAAAGAAAAGACAGGAGAGAGAAGCTTGAAAGAAAGTCTAGAAATGAAGATTATATCAGTAAAAGTAACTAAAAGTCTCAAAAGAGTGGTGAAAATAAAATATGACAGATAAAACCCAAAGGTCAAAATGGGTGAAATAAGAACTGCCTTTACAGTAATAACACTGAATGTTAATGGATTAAACTCCTCAATCAAAAGACACAACTGGCGGAATGGATCAGAAAATATGAGCCACCTATATGCTGTCTGCGAGAGACTCACCTAAGACCCAAGGATACCAATAGATTGAAAGTGAAAGGCTGGAAAAAGATATTCCATGCATTCAGTAACAAAAAATAAAAATAAAAAAGCCGGAGTAGCTATACTTATATCACATGAAAAAGACTTTAAGAGACACTAGTAATGTACAATCTGAGGAGGAAGTCAGGAAAAAAATTTCAATTTACAATAGCGACTAAAAGAACCAAGTATTTAGGAATAAATTTAACCAACGATGTAAAGCACTTGTATTCAGGAAACTACAATGCATTGTTAAAAGAAATCAAAAAAGACCTAAATAATTGGAGAAACATTCCATGCTCATGGAATAGAAGACTAAACATCATTAAGATGTCAATTCTACTCAAATTGATATACAGATTCAATGCAATCCCAATAAAAATTACACCAGTATTTTTTTAATAAATGGAAAACACAATTATCATATTTATTTGGAAGGGGAAGGGGTACCGAATAGCCTGAAACATCTTAAAAAGGAAAAGCAAAGTTGGAGGACTCTACTCTCACTTCCGGATGTTAAATCATATTATCTAGCTACAGGGCAAAAACAGCATGGTACTAGCATAAAGACAGACATAGACCAATGGAACCAAATTGATGGTTCAGAAACAGACCCTTACATCTATGGTCTAGTGATTTTTGAGAAGCCTGTCAAACCCACCCAGCTCGGGTAGAACAGTCCATTCAACAAATGGTGCTGAGAGAACTGGATATCCATAGCCAAAAGAAGGATAGAGGACTTATATCACACGTCTTATACAAAAATTAACTCAAAATGGATCAAAAACCTAAATATAAAAGCAAGAACCATAAAACTTCTAGAAGAAAATGTAGGAAAACATCTTCAAGACCTGGGAGCAGGTGGTAGATTCTTAAAGGAGATAAGAGGAGGAATGAGATGGACTACTGATACTTAATGTACATAGAAGTTTTAATTAATTTTACTGTAAAAGTGTGGAAATGAATAGAGTTGATGGTAATGCATTATAAGTGAGTATTATAAATGGGAAGGTGGCTGGAAAGGGTAGTCTAGGGATGTAAATGTCAATTGAAAGAAAGCTAGAGAATAATCTAGGGACTGAATAACACAGTAAACCAAGAGGCAGATGAGAATTGTGGCTGATGGCACAGATGCAAGAGTGTCCTTTGTGAGCTAGAGCAGATGTACATCACTATTGCAGGGTGGTGTGAATGTGGAGAAGCATGGGAAAAATACAACTGGAGTGACCTATGGACTGGTTAACAGCAATATTGTAATATTCATGCATCTACACTGAAGATGTACTGTGTTGATAATGGGGGAGTATGGAAAAAGAGTGCCAAATGTATGCTATGGACCATGGTTAGTGATAACAGTCTGATGATATTATCTCATAATCTGTAACAAATGTTCCACCACAGTGTGGTGTGTTGATAGAGGGGTGTTATATGGGAATTCTGCACATGTGCATGATTGTTTTGTAAGTTTACAACTTCTGTCAAAAAAACATATTTTAAAAAATAATAATAGGGTAGGTTGGGGGGGAAATACACCAAATATAAGATATGAGCTATAGTTAGTAGTAAGATTTTGATGATATTCTTTCATAATTTGTAACAAATGTTACACAACAATGCAAGGTGTTGGTGGTGGGTTGATGTATGGGACCCCAGTATGATGTTATGAAGGTGTGTTTTGTACATTCACAACTTTTACTATACACTTATTGTTTATGTATGTTGATGTTTAAAATGATATAAAAATAATAATAGTAATAATAGGGTGGGTTGCAGGGAAAATACACCAAATGCAAATTACTTGGGTTAGTAGTATATTTTGAGGATGCTCTTACATCCTTAAAAAATGTTTCATAACA
Source organism: Cabassous unicinctus (assembly GCA_029593785.1). Taxonomy (NCBI): domain Eukaryota; kingdom Metazoa; phylum Chordata; class Mammalia; order Cingulata; family Chlamyphoridae; genus Cabassous; species Cabassous unicinctus. The sequence continues at coordinate 1,515 of JAQZBX010050851.1, read as the reverse complement.
ATGCAATGTATTGGTGGTAGGGTGAGGTATAAGAGCCCTGTATGACATGTATGTTTTTTTTTAAGTTCACAACTATTACTATACATTTATTATTTATGTATGTTTATGTGTGAGTAATATACATCAATAAATTTTAAAAAACAATATATATATTTTAAAAAAATAATACCCCCAATCCATTAGCATTAGGTATCCAAAGATCCTCCTGGGCAAGTTGAGGATTGTTGCTGGAGCGTTCAATCTTTCATATCCAAGGATGTTGCTGGGTCACATTTTAGTGATTTGATGGGAAATTCCTCATGGCATTCCCATAGTGCAACTACCTGGCTCCAACTTATCCAGTTAACAGAGAATGAGTTGGTGGAGGTATGTGTAGGGGCTGCAATGCTGGAATGGCCCCCTGGCTGTGGACTACTGCATGATGCCACAGGTAGGTTTTGCCTACCCTCGGAGTCTCGCACCTTCCAGGACCAGTAACATGCTGGGCTCAGAGGTCTACCACCTTTCAGACACAAAATCCAGCAGTGCCCTGGTCTTCTTTGCTCCTTTTTCCCTCTGAGGGTCAAAATTCCCTTCATTTAGGTCCTCAAATACTGGATCTGTTATCTACTGCTGCATAACAAAGTGCCCCAAAACTGAGTGGCTTAAAATAGCAATGGTTTGTTTTTCATGATTCTGTAGGATGGCTTGATAGTTCTGCTGATTTCTCCTGGACTCACCCATATAGCTGCCTTCAGCTAAAGGGTCAATGGCTGGGAGGTCCCAGATGGCTTCACCCACAGGTGCTAGCTACTGGCTGAGGCACCTCAATTCTCCTCCATGTGGCCTCTCCTTCAAAGTAGGCTAGACTGGGCTTCTCCACACCATGGTGTCTCCAGGCCCCACCAGGGAGAATGTGGAAGCTACAAGGCCTCTGTGATGGTCAGGCTAATGTGTCAACTCGGTCAGGTAATGGTGCCCAGTTGTATGGTCAAGCAAATTTAGTATTCACATGGGATGGAAACTGAATACTTCTTGGTAAATTCTGATCTAACAAATGTAGCAAAGCAATAGAACAGTATGTATACCATTCTCAAAACTGATTACACTTTCAAGTTAAACATTTTCTAAATGCCATATTTAGCAATCCTCACTGCACTGGGCAGCAGCCAGCAGAGGTTCTGAGGGGAGGGAGAGGGAAGAATAGGTGTAATATGGGGGCATTTTCGGGACACTGGAATGGTCCTGCATGACACTGCAATGATGGATTCAGGCCATTATATATTTTGTTATAACCTACAAAACTGTGCAGGATGAAGTATAAACTAAAATGTAAACTATAGTCCATGGTTAGGAGCAATGCTTCAATATGTGTTCATTAATTGTAACAAATGGGGAAGAGCCCCCCATTTGTAGAGCCCCCGTTTACCATATGGGAGGCCCGGGTTCGCGTCCCGAGGCCTCCTTGTTAGGGCACACCGGCCTGAGCGGTGCGGTGGGCTGATGCAGCAACCTCACGGCAGGAAGCGGGTGTGG